>CAJUYI010006970.1:0-12854 GCA_910591695.1 Galerucella pusilla
GTCCGGGACCGGACAAATATCTAAGAAAATATAAATTTTGTGGAAAATCTTTTTATACCACAAATTTTACTCCAACTTAAACTATAATTTGAAAATATTTTGAAATATACAGGGTGTTCAAATAAAGTGTGGCGTATCAGTTATATTTTTTCTCATGGAACACCCTATACTTTATTGCATTTTCTGATTGACCCTGAAAAATATAATACTCCTTCATGATGGTTCCCTATACCTAAATACAGAGGGTTCCGAGTTATGCTGATTTTTTTAAAATTGTGAACATTTCGAAAAAAATTAATAACTCATTGATATAACAAATTCCAGCTAATTTTCTCTTACATCTTAATAGTCGGACATTCGTTGAATGTATTCCACGATTGAGTACCAATATCTCTCTACAGAGTGTTCAGAATTTTCAGTTTCATTATTAGATCATTCATTGTGCAGTGTCAGGCTTATTTTAAATGGAACACCCTGTATTTTATTAATTCATCATATTTAAAAAATAGTCCTCTTTTGAATGGTATGAGGGTGTCCTATACCTAGGTATTATACTTTTCGTGCAATTCACAATTTTCTTAAATTTTGTTGCAAAAAGTTTATTATTTGTAGTTGTTAGTTCAGTTTTTATCCATGCTGTATTTTAATGGTCTAATTAATAATAATTAAACCAATCTTCAACATAACACTCGTATTTTTTGTTTTTTGTTATTTCATAAAATGTCTCTTAGTGTACCTATAGTAATTTTTCTGTAAGGGTGGCTATATCTTTTTAATCACTCGGTATAGGATAGTACAACCCCATATTTTCTGGAGGCTTTAAACGGGATCTATTTAGTTTCTTACAATAACTATGCCAAGATCATTAGTTTGAAATTTAAAAAGAATTGCAGATGTTTTAAACTCGATTTAGCATAAAATTTAAGAAAATTGTAAATTGCACGAAAAGTATAATACCTAGGTATAGGACACCCTCACACCATTCGAAAGAGGACATTTTTTTGAATATGATGAATTATTAAAATACAGAGTGTCCCATTTAAAATAAGCCTGACACTGCACAATGAATGATCTAATAATGAAACTGAAAATTCTGAACACCCTGTAAAGAGATATTTGGTGGAATACATTCAACGAATGTCTAACTATTGAGATGTAAGAGAAAATTAGCTAGAATTTGTTATATCAATGAGTTATTAATTTTTTTCGAAAACTTCATATTTTTAAAAAGGTTAGCATAACTATGAACCCTCTGTATTTAGGTATGGGGAACTATTATGAAGGAGTATTATATTTTTTAGGGGCAATCAGAAAATGTAATAAAATATAGGGTGTTCCATAAGAAAAAATATAACTTTGATACGCCACATTTTATTGGAACACCCTGTATATTTCAAAATATTTTCAATTTATAGTTCAAGTTGGAGTAAAATTTGTGGTATAAAAAGATTTTCCAAAAAATTTAAATTTTCTTCGATATTTGTCCGGTCCCGGACTTTTGCCGAACTCTGTATAGGAACATTTCCACTGTATTAGAGGCAACTTTGCTGGATGCTTTGGGTGGGGTAAGTGACCTAAACGATCCATTACCCCCTTACTAAGTTCCTGAGAAATGTATCGGATACTAGACTTCCTGTAAAACTGACAGTTCTAAAAAGTACCGATCAAAAGTTACACTAAAATAATGTAAAGTTTTGGAAGATCTTAAAACGGTTTAAATCTGTAGAATCTAGAGGGTTAGAATCTTCAACAATTATTTTGGAAATCAGTATCGTCTTCAAAAAATACTGTAAAAAAGTCTTATGTAAATAATACGGGACAAAAAAAAGTACTTATAAAAATACCTATATTATTGTTGGGATCACTTTTGCTATGAAACTTAAGGTAACTCTCATACAAAGATTCATGGGCTTGGGTTAGTTTTTTTATATCAGAATATTTAAATGTACGCTATTATAATCATAGCTGCCCTTTTGTTACTTTGTATGATAATTTAAAAATAAAAAAAAACACCATTCGTGGTATAAAGACAACCACGGTATGCCTTAATGAAACATGTTAACTGTTGTATAAATCTAGTCAGCACTCGCCATTTTAATTTTCTTCAATGTCTCCCCTCGTGAATGTTATAATATTTTTAAAAACATATCCACATATTTCGTAACAGTTTTTTGTATATATTTTTTTTAAATACCAACTTATTTCGTCAACTCAATATTGTTTTGCTGATAGTTTTTCCAAAATCAATTTTGAAAGCTAGAGGTGGTATATAGAGTTGGTGTTTTTATTTTTCAAATTCTTTTTTTAAATGCAAAATTAATTTGTGTTATCTAAAGACCCAGCAAAGTATTTTGGATCATTGATTGATGTTCTATTAGATTAACGAAATATGTGCGATGGAAATGTAATACTCAGTAGTGATTTGTCAGTTAGTGTCAGTAATGTAAAGATTGTTTCATAATAATTTGGACCGAACAATGCGAGACAGATAAATAGGGATATATGAAAATAACAAATAAAGAAAACAAAAATCAATTTTATACATAATTTTTTTGACAGAAATGAAAATAAAACATTTTCTTTAGATGTTATGTCTTATATCTAATGGAACGGGTGTCTGATTAATTGTAAATAATTTTTTTGACATCCGTTTGACGTTTACCACAAATTCTTGCACGACTAGCACTTTTTTACAAAAAAAACTGTGGACTTAGGGCTGTTTCAAGACAGGTTTTCGATAGCGAACATATTTTAAATTTTATAAGAAAAAAAGTCATAAAATGTTTTTGGTCACATACAGGGAGATCAACAAAAAAATTCATATAAAAGTAATAGGCAAAGTCAGCTTCACAATTCAAAATTATTTTCTCCTATATATTGCAGACACAGAGGAGTTCAGTCTAAGGTCAGTGTGGCTAACACAAGTGGTTTTTTCTGACAAGAATGACAGTTAAGGTCTACCATTCAAAACATGACATTTTTGCATGTCTCTTATCATTGGGAACATCTATATTGCTTTATTAAAATAATGAATACACTTAAAATTTAAAATGACTTATTAGCTGAATACTCAACATATCGGTGGCCAATAATTCTAGGAACTCTTGGCATGTCACCATTTCATTTCTGTTATCTGTCACTAGCTATGTCAGATGTCAGTGGAAAAAGTAATTAGAAGAATAGAGATACAACTATAAATGCTAAAAAAATCTAATCAAAAATGGTCATACACAATTGAACGAATATCAACAAAAATAAATATAACTGACATTTGACATAACTAGTGACAGAACAACAGAAATGAAATGATGACTTGCGAAAAGTTCTTAGAGTTTTTGGCCACCGATATGTTGAGTATTCAGCTAAAAAGTCATTTTAAATTTCAAGATATACGCTTCGGGGGTGTATATATAATTTTAATAAAGCAATATAGATGTTCGTAATGATAAAAAACATGCAAAAATCTTATGTTTTGAATGGTAGACCTTGACTGTCATTCTTGTCAGAAAAAACTACTTTTGTTGGCCACACTGACCTTAGTCTAAACTCCTCCATTGGCCGTTCAATCAACAGCCCAGCCTCTTTACTAAACAGCGCTGTCCAAGAGCTGTCAGAGCATGTCAAATTTATGATTTTTAATTGGTACAGCCTATATATTATATTGAATTTCTATTTCGATAATTTTCGCCATTCGGGCAATATAGAATTAATGATTTTCGTGCTAATTTAGTTTTGTTGCAATTTATCACGTTTTTGAAAGCTTTTATTTTGTATACAGGATAACCCAAAACTCACGTCCATGATTTTCTTCAAAAATTACTTCTAGCTCTATAGTTGAGTTTCTCCAATTTTGTCAATGTTTCTGGTCTATCGGTTAGAAAGACCTCAGCCACTTTGAATTTGAAAAAAAAAACCTTTTTGGGGTTTTAGGTTGTAAAACTTGGGTGTCCACTATTTCTACAGAAATTTGTTGATAAATTATTATGAATATGACAATAAACAACAAATTTTTATGGTTAAAACCAAAGATGATAAATTATGTTGCGCAGTTCTATTGAAAACCTTTCGAAACAGCGTCATTCTAAAAAAAATTTTTTATAACAGACGATTTAATAAAATTATGTTTCTAAATAAAATCAAATTAATGCGATACATTTTAGTGCAATAGATGAAACGTGTAAACGTGTAAAAAAATGGCAATACCATATCCCATCAGTGTACGAAGCTACACGGTTCTGTAGAAATATAGCGTTGATTAAAGAAATATTGACATACGAGATTGTTTATTTTTATAAACCGTTATCCTCTATTTATCTTCTTAGTCCTTTATACCAATCTTATTTATGTTATTGTATATTAGTTGAATGTATTAATTGTACCTAACCTCACAATTTTACGTGTGGCGTCTTCTGAAAACATTTGGACACTATCCAAAGTTTTTAACCATGACCTTGTTAAGCATCTGGAGATGTCATTAGAGTTGACGATCCTGCTCTTTCGAGTTCGTCAGCCTATTCATTGCCAGCGATTTTTTTGTGACCAGTGTTACACTGTTCCGAGTCGCCAGTCTTCTAAGCTCTTCGCCGCATTCCCATACTAGCCGAGATGTCACCCTATAGCTCTGAAGTGCTTTAAGGGCGGCTTGACTGTCACTGTAGATCCTGATCTGCCTGTTGTTGTAGGCTCTCATATTATTTGCCATTACACATGCAAGTATTGCATAGTCCTCTGCTTGAAGTACCAAGGCGTAATTTCCTAGCGAGATTCCTTCATATTTGCTCGACTTGCTGTATATGCGTGCTCCGGTGCCGAGCTCATTCTTTGATCCGTCTGTATACCAGATCAGTTCATTCGCTCTACTAAGTGGTGGTGCGTTCTCTTCCTCAAGCTCCTTTCGATCCTTGATGACAATCTCGAAGTTCTTGCGAAAGATATATCTGGTGGTTATGTGGTCTGTTGGCATTTTGAAGATGTCGCCACCCACTTGCCTTATCTCTGTGTGTCCTCTCCCATGTGCCACGTCATGGTCTGATGCTTTTTCCAGTCGGGTTAGTGCTGCCCTTGCTTCGCATTATGATACAATGTAGCGGAGGAAGGTCTAGCTAAATTGTAGCTTTTTAGGTCCTTCCCAGTTTTTATGATACAATTTTTCACATTATCTAGTGATCACCTTGTAAAAATTTATGTTTTTGTCGACCTACCTATAGTCTCCCGGTAAAAATGATAATATTTTCGATATATCCACAATGATCGCGGCAAAATTAAATCCTCAAATTAAAATATTCATGTATTCTTTTACATTGTTCGCATTACAGTGTCAACCTAAAATATGTGTCAGTTCGAGACCGACTAAACTGCGGAAAAAATCGTTTTCAGCTGCCGGGTGCATCTTTGTTTGTTTAGGGTTGGGAAAATCAGACGATAATATTTGTTGTAACGATATAAATGTACAAAGATACCGAGTATTAAGTAAACAAAAAGACGTTTGGTATTATCAGTTATTCGAATGCAGTGATCTTTGATGCCTTATTAACGCTATCATGACTACAAAGTTTTTAATTTTACTATTCGGTGTTATTTGTGCCAGATTTGAAGTTACAGGTAAGTTTTATACGGAAATTAATTTCTATTTGGCGGAAAAACAGGAATAAAAAAACTGTATTTGGACCAATTTTTGCCGCCTTTTTAGAATGTGGTTTGCTTGTTCAGTGGGTTATAATTTAAGTTAGGAAAGTGCTTAGAATAGAGAATAATAGTTGATCCTGATGATTCTGGTCGGGATATGGAAATAAGCTTAAATACTTCCCTGGTATAGATAGAAACAAAAAAGTTACTTTAAATGTGATATTTGCTTGTAGGCCATGGTCTAGTTTTGAAAAATTCTATGATTAATATTCAAGTATTGACCTCTTAATGCTTTTTATTTGCATAGAATCAAAAAATTTCAGATTTAAAACCAATAAATTCTGCCCTTGGGAGAATCTAGGTAACAAACTTATTTTTAACACAAAAAGTTTTATTTTGTGAAACATTTTTTTTTAAATAAAAATTTCCATTTTGTTAATGAATGAAGCATTAATAATTTTTGTAGGTTTATCAGTGAAGGATAGAAAACACTGTTGTGATTTGGGTACAAATTTTGCAACGTCTGGGAATGATTGCAAAAATTTCAAGCCCGAGTGGGCAGGACCTGGGTTAAGAAGTGAAAAATCATGCATAAGTGCAGTTGATCTATGCTGTAATAAACAAATTAGGTTAGTACTTCATTACGGGATACTTTAACGGGTATAAATTACTTTTTAAATTATTTTAGGAACAAAGACTGTCAGTTGGGAACGACAGATGCACTCAACGGCATATCTTGCTCAGATATCGACGGTGACAGAAAGGTAATTCTTCCTAAAAACGGGGTTACTGAAGCCAAGTTGGTTTTCATTGTTTTGCTGGGTAAGTTTAAAAGCAAAACAATGGAAATAAACAACATTACTGCATACGTTATTAATATTAATCACTCATTCAAAACAATATGTGCATTTTTTCACTAAAAAGAATATTTCATTTCAACTCGATTGGATTTCCAAAAACGTGTTAAAAATAAAAATGAGCCATAGTTCATTAAATTCGGTATAACGCCTAGAAAAATGTAAAAAAATATAAAAAATAATCGAAATCCCCAAAAAAACATTCTTAAAGAGGTCCCAACCTCCAGAACTGTATCTCTATTGCTTATAATTTCAAGGTAACACCACCGTACACTAACTACCGACAAGTAAATTCACTTGCGTCGGAACGTTTGAAAATTTTGGTACATCTTTTCTCTGGCGCCTTACACAGAGTGTATATATATATAATATATACTCTCTGGACTTCGTAAACACAACAGCGTATAGGTTAGAACACGCACGGCTTGCTAAATACATACGTTCTGAAATTGTAATATTAAAATATGATTTGTTTTTGAATTTATTAAAATTATGACGCGTACACTTGCTAAACACACAAAATGTGGAGATTATAATGCGTATGACTTGGTTAGCACAATAATAAAGAGAGGTTATAGTGCGTACTTGCTAAAAATACAAAAGCATTTATTATTATTATCTGTATATAATCGAACATTGCAGCATGTAATACCTTTCTTCGCATCTAATACACATGAGAACTCATGGCAGCATGTGTTGAATGCCTTGATTGTAGACGCGTAGGTTGATGGTTCGCGCCCGGACTATGGTGAAGATTTTTTCAATTTATTTGCTTTCTATAAGAGAGAAAGATACAGACAGAGAAACATGCGATGCGCACAGCTTACAATAGCTTCCTATATCAAAAAGTGTCGTGACAAAACTTTTCGTAAGAATTTTATCCGTCTAGCCTCCTTTCACAACGCGCGATAAGGAACTTCGTTCCAAAATTATATTTCCGAAATTTCGATCAGCAACACATTAGCATTGCGTGCTACCCCTGTACTCAACTCTTTCTCGATTTAAACTGGCCAGACGATAGGAGGGGTAAGGAAATTTTCGGTAACCCATAAATCGACGAAGGGAATTTACTTGTCGGTAGTTAGTGTACGGTGGTAACACTAAAAATAAGAATTTTGACTCATTATACCCTTTCTGATCCAATCTGTTGAAAGTAATACAGCAGCAAGCATCTTATTCCATCTGCCTATCCGATTTTCGGTAATTTTACGTAAAAATGCGGCGTTTTACTGCTTGACTTCTGACATAAATGACAAACACCTCGGTTCAAATTCTTCTAGAATTGCTGTGAAGCTTGTCAAGATGGCATAGATGCAGCTAGAGCGAAAGAGCATTGTGTTGGATTGGGTTTAGGAGATCCATACGATGAAGCGTTCAATAATTGTTGTAATGATTATTCCAAGGTCAAATCTACTACTACAACTAGTACAACTACATCCACAACTACACTCAAAAGTTTCATAGACAATTCGTTTGACAGTGACAATGAATGTAAGATAATGGGTATTCCACAAGGCTCGTGTTTAATGCTTGTATGTTATAGCTATTGAAAATATATGCGATTCAGACGTGTGTGCCCAAATGTGCGAAGTGGTGGGTAACTCTTTCAAATGTGATTGTTACAAAGGGTTTATACTTATGGAAGATGGAATATCATGTCGACCGGAAAAACGTGTTTTGAAAAAGGGAGGAAGGTACGAAAATCGTTTTGTATTAATTAAGTGAGTTACTAGAGGTTTTTTTAGGTGTGAGGCGAACAATCCTTGCGATCATGATTGTACTGATACAGGTACAGCGATAAAATGCTCTTGTCGTGACGGATATCAATTAGCACAAGACAGCAGAACGTGTCAAGGTACTTATAGCCTCTCAACAATATATCTACAGTGTAACCCATTTTGTTTGGGAGCACCCCTGTAAAATCCGCATTTCTCAACCCATTACTGACTGACATAAATAAAATTTCAAAATCAAAGCCTACTTGCGACTCGTTCATTTCATTTTGTTGATAAATGAAATTATTAGGAACAATTTCACATTAGTTTCAGAAGCTATAACTCCAGAACAAGTATCGGCTTCGAATTTTTACTGTGCAATATGTTTGAGTCCTTGTTTTTGTTTACCATGTTGCCATTTCAAATATTTGTCTACATTTTACGTGAAAATTACGTCCAAATTCATGTTGTAATAACTTTGTCGTTAATGAAAATTTTTTCATAAAATTTGGCTAGTTCACATTTGTGATGATTCTGAATCCAGTGGCATAGTCATATTTGAGAAAAAAAAACTTATGTCTTTTTTGGCAAAGAAAAATTAACATAGAGGGCCTTGAAAATAGTAGTAGGGTATTTGACAATTTTTTTTAAACACCATTAGAAGATTGTCTGGCCTCAGTTAAGTACTCCAAATTTTTTTCAAATTTTTTACTAAGCGGGAAAGTTGCCAAAACCAACTTTAAAAATTTTATATTTAAATAGCGCGCCAAAACGCGCTGATTTTTTATGACGTCAGTGATCTTGTCGCTCCGCCTACTGCATCCCGAGCGACAAGATCACTGACCAGCCGAATCGGAACCATCGGCTCGACCTGCGGCCGCCCACCTGAGCTGGCCTATAAGAAACAAACAAGCAGCGAGACCTCTTACGTCACAATAAACTCACATATTTTCCCGCGCTGAGTAAATATTTGAAAATTACCATTTTTGTTAAGTTAATAAAAAATCACTGGTTTAATTTATTTGTGAGAAATATTGATTTCTGGCATAATAGTACCACAAAGTACCTGCTCCGACTCTTTTTTAATTTTTTCCGCTCATAGGAAAATACCCTATTAAGCTATGAAAATGTGTGCCTAAATACTCTTTTTGATACTGAATCTAACAAAAAAAAATTAAAACAAAATCGGTTGTAAAAAGGGGATTTTACAGGGGTGCTTCCACACAAAATGGGTCACACTGTATATTGTTATACAGTGCTATTCAAAAGTCCCCTCCCCCCTCGTATCTATTGAACGTTTACACTAACAATAATAAAATTTGGAGGGTAAAAATAAAGCGTTGTAAACTTCTCTACGAATGGTAAGAGGTGACGTAATAGTAATAGATGACGTCACAGTGCCACTCTGGCCAATAATTTTCAAGTGATATCTCGATTGACAGACATTGACATTGGCTACATAGCCAAATTAATTTTGTTTGGGTTTAAACTAATTTTGACGGATAAATTAAATAAATACCAAAATTATTGAAATTATTTTTTTAAATTTAATTAATCAAATATCAACAATGGATTCTTTTAGCAAGTGTTAGAAATGTGCTCCATATACTTCCTGACAGTAATACATCCTATTAGTAAACTCTTGTCGTACTCGTTCGAATGTGTCAGCTGAAATTGCATTGTATTCTTCAATAATTCTTTCTTTCAAAACGCCAATGCTATCTGGTGCCGTAGTATAAACCTTGGATTTCAAGTACCCCCATAGAAAAAAATCTAATGGTGTCCGAGGTGGCCATTCTATAGGACCTCGCCGGCCGATCCATCTACCTCGATATTCTTCATCCAGGTAACGTCTTACTGCACCATAATAATGTGCAGGAGCACCATCTTGTTGAAATGCTATTTCCAGGTGGCCGAAATCATCTGGATTATCTTCCAGAATTTCAAGAATTAACGGCTCAATTGCATTTTGTAACATCTCCAGATAAACTTCACCGCTTAAATTTGAATTTAGGAAAACAGGACCAACTATGTGGTTTCCAAAAATACCTGCCCAAACATTGACTTTTTCTGGAAATTGGGTATGTTGTTCACGAAAGGTGTGATGATTTGTGTCAATCCAATACCTTACATTTTGTGTACATATTCACATTTCCATTAAGGCAAAAAGTACTTTCGTCACTAAAACATTGTTTTTGTGTAATGTGGGTTTTGACTAATTTTATTTGTCATACATTCACAGAATTCGAGTCTTCTGTCGGGGTCGTCGTCCGAAAGGTGGTGCACCATTTTTAACTTGTATGGATGAAATTTATTTTTAACCAACACTCTCTGTACTGTACTTTTACTCACTTCACAGATAGACGCAACTTCAGTTGAAGAGGAAGTAGGGTTTACTACCATTTCAGCAACTATATCAATTTTTTTATCATCACTAAATGTTGTTCGACCAGATCGTTTGACATCTTGAACACTACCTGTTGCTTCAAACTTGTGAAGAAGCTTCCTCAAATAAGTTCTCGAGATAGGGTGATCTGGGTATCTCTCATTAAATAAACGTTCCGCTTCATGGAGATTCTTTCTAGATTCACCAATTATTAAGATAGCTGCTACTTTGTCGGCTTGAGTACGTACCATTTTGCCTATGTAAACTCTTAAACGTCTCGTTAAACAATAATAAAATTAAATATTTAAGCTATTTAGAAAAACTTTGCAAAACAACAAATACTATTAAATTAAAAACGTCAATTTTTTTGACAACTAACCAGAGGCGGACTGAAAAATCTTCCATATTTAAATGTGAAATAATAATTTTTGTATTCATTTAATTTATCCGTCAAAATTAGTTTAAACCCAAACAAAATTAATATGACTATGTAGCCAATGTCAATGCCTTTCAAACGAGATATCACTCGCCATAAGGTCCTATTTAAAATTATTGGCCAGAGTGGCACTGTGACGTCATCTATTACTATTACGTCACCTGTTACCATTCGTAGATAAGTTTACAAAACTTTATTTTCACCCTCCAAATTTTATTAATGTTAGTGTAGCCATTCAAAAGATACGAGGGGATTTTTGAATAGCACTGTATATTATTTTATTTGTAGATATTGATGAATGTGCTATGAACACTCACGATTGTACATCATCAGAAACTTGCATTAACGAAATTGGAAATTACGTGTGCTACAATGAAAATTTTAATAATGATACTACGATAGATTTTGATAACAAATGTCCGACTGGATACAGGTTCGATTTCGAAAAAAAAGTCTGTGACGGTACGTATAGTTGTAGATGTTAAGCGACACTGGGTCTCGTATATCTACAGATCGCTAAAAGTATATTCGATCCATACGATTTACACAAGTACGACAAGGAAAATATGAGCAAAACTACTTCTCTCTCTTTCAAGTGTTTTTCTCATATTTTCCTTGTCGCACTTGTGTAAATCGTATGTCTCGAATAGACTTTTCGCAATCTGTATATCATAACCTGTTCTCTCGTCTCGTATTTTCATTCACATGAGACTTTTTCTATTCCAAATTTGTATTCCACAGATATCGATGAGTGCCAGTTCGAGTTGATATGTGTCCCTCCGAAAATTTGCAAGAACACAATCGGATCGTTCGTGTGCGAAGAGAACGGTCCTCGATGTCCTCCGGGTTTTTACTACAAAGCAGCTATATTAGATTGCGCGGATATCGACGAGTGTATATCTGGCGAAAACGATTGCAACAAAGAATCCCAGATTTGTTTGAACACTAAAGGCAACTACACATGCGTAGACAAAGCGTCAAAGCGTACATGTCCGCCGGGTTTCAAAAAGAACCCCACCACTCAAATCTGCGAAGACATCAACGAATGCGAAGAAGAAGAAAACCTCTGCGCTCAAAACGAAAAATGCGTTAATGAACCGGGAGGTCACACATGCGAACCAAAAAACGGAACGGATATTCTACCGACGTCGAAATTGATAACAGCCACGCCATCAACTACAAAAGTAACTACCACGACTGCCAAATCTTCTACTACTACAACAGTTATTTGTCCTAAAGGCTATACATATGTAGAAGAAACTGGTGTTTGTTCTGGTAAGTAAATACCATCATCAGCATCTTACATACACTATACTTTGGCAAGTTTGTCTGAAGCCGTAAAAGGAATGCAGTCGAAAACATTCGATATTGCCACGTTTAAATATGGAAGAGCTAAAGTGCTAAGTTTGAAGTGATAATAATTAGACAATATGATTAAACGTTAATTCTTTAATGTGCTTGTTTTCTTGGATTTTTTCTATCAACATTATTTTTTTCAATTCATGGCTATTAAAAGATGAGCACTTTTCCAAATTTGTTACGGGCTTCTTCAAGCTCTGGCAGCGTTGTACGAAAACCATCATTACCACACCCTCCGAATTACATAATTGGTGATTTTTATCGACCAGCTGACTTCTTATTGGCAAGCTCGTGCGTGTGTTCTTCCTTCTCACTTCCTCAATTGTCTGACATTGATTTATCCAGCGGCGCTGGTATTGTGAGTTACCTTTGTATTTTCAATTTTACTGGGTAAAATAGGCCCCGTAGCTTCAGATAAACTTGCCAAACTATATAGTCTATATAGAAAGGACAAGGAGTAATAAATCATTCATTTA
>CAJUYI010006971.1:0-12853 GCA_910591695.1 Galerucella pusilla
TTTTCGAACAATTATCAATGCCCTTGGGTTATTACTACTGAAAACAGTATATCATTCAACGGGTGACGGAAGTAAAATTTTTTTAAGCAAGAGAACAGTTTATCGAACGAGGAGTAGCCGAGTTTTATAATGTTCACGAGCCTAAAAAAATGTGATAAATGTGATAAAGTGGATGCCACATAGGTTTTATTAACAAATTAGCTGTTGTTGCATTTTGTACAGACTGTAAAATATTGATCTGTGTTTTATTCTTATTGCTACTTGATTCGTCCACAGTCCACATATCCTTCTGCAACGTTACTAGACTTCCACCTTCCACCCTCCGTGGCGTTTTAGTTGAAGGACGTCCTGCATCCACTAGTAGCGTAGGAGAAATGGTTTAGAACACTTTCCATTCTGATTAATGGATTAATTGCATCCATAGTCCATTAGTAGACTAAGGTTCTTGTATTTTTTAGAAATTTCATTGAAAAATCCAATGGAACGAACGTATTTCCTTCGTCTTTGTGTTAGGTATTTCAATAAGAAGTCCATTTTCATAATATTTAATATTATTGACTGTCAAATCCGTGGCAATGACAAGCGCCAGAGATTCCAAACATTGAAACAACCTAAAATCATTTGTACCATTAAGTGTTTGTTGGAACAATACATGATTACCTTACTTTAACACTTTTTTTAAGTGCATTGCATCAATAATATCTTTTTGCACATTTCACCATGTATAACTCACCCCACAAGTGGGAGTAGTATTCTCCCGACCAGCCCAGTTTCCTTTCTACTTTTCGTTGTGTCTAAGGAATTTTAATTTGCTCAAGAATTTAGTCCAAGGAATTGTGAATGTCCAAGAAATTGTTGATAATTTAACTTTTGTATTTTTTTTATACTTGTAACTTGTAAATTTCAAATTTCAAAATTTATCTTGAAAGTTTTATTCAACACATAAAAACCAAAATTAACTAAGTAGACATTAGCGTGCCTACTTTGATATTTTTTTATAGGCAGATCATCAGTTAAAAGTTAGCTGAATTTTAATTTGAGTTTTTTGCTAATTACATATGTTGTAGGAAATAAAATTAGTGCCAACCTTAATTTTTTTATTTCTCAGGGCTTTGTTATCTCCAAATTTAAATTCAGTATGGCAAGAACCTACACTATTCACTTCAATTTTTTTTAACGAATAAAGCTATTCATTATTTAATTGTTTTATTCACGCGTTTCGCCGTGAGTCATTTGTGTTTCACTGGCGCCCAACGTGGCCATCATAAAAAAAAGCTTTTTTCCCCTTATCTAACCTAACTTGCTCTAACAATGCCGATTAAAAATGTTGGTTTGTGCCAACTAACTCTGGGGTCTTATTTAGACTAGTTTAGAACGTCTTCTTCTTAGCGGTGAGCAAAATTGATCTTGGTCTTGCAAAAATTAGAAAATAACTGAAAAAAACTAAAAGACATGCTTTATAGGTAATCGAATTAAAAAGTAAAAAATAATTCTTAATTTAATATTATTTAAATAGTATCTAATAAAATAACGAGTTTTGCTAATCGATAATTCTTTGTAAATTATTAATAATGTGTAACCATGATGATCTTTGACAGTAAAAATGAGTAGCGGGTAAAATGAACAAGACCAACATTTTGTACGCAAGATCAAGACTTAAATAAGTAAGACCAAGACCAATACGGAGATCAAGACCGGACGATTTGAGCAAGACCGTCACTACTTCTCCTAAATTCCCAATTTTCAAAAATGGCTAGAGGACCAAATAAACCTGGTTAATCGGCTTTGGCCTTTAATAATTTCCAATCATAATTTTAGTAACTCGTTTCTAAATAACAATTGAGAATTGGTGTATTTTATTGAATACCAATATAGATCTTCAACTGTCGATAAATGTCTATTTGGCGTGCATAGTATAATTTTTTTATAATTTGTGTATTTGATAAAGGACGAATATACACTCCGCTTTTCAATTAGAATTGTATATGCAAATATTAGGTAGAAAAACTGTAAATTATTTCGACTTTTTTATGATTGTTGACGAAAAATGTAACAGAATACAGCAAGTGGAATTCCTCAATATACAATATGTCCCCCTAAGCTGGAATCATGGAAAACTTTTTTATTATTAATTTTAGTAAGAAAAGTTATTCTTCATAAAAAGTTCAGCATTATCTAAAACCTACAATACATTCATCAAAATATCAAGCTTTTCAGTCGTATACATGGTTTGTCAAAAAATATGAGCTTTACACAAGAGTAAAGTACCTTTAAATTTGACAATATCGAAAATGTTACTTAAGAAAGTTGGATATGTCGAAGGATTAGTATGAGTGAAAATTAAATTTGTTTGTTTCTAACATTAATATTATGATGTTAATTTTATAATTTTTAGTGTTTGAGTGTATTTGATAAAGATTTTATTTGTAAAATAAATGAAAATGCACTTATTCCGCGTTTTAAATGCAAAATTAAAAAAAAATATATGGAAAACCTAAAAGATTATCATGTGTTTCGTAATCAAAAGAGATAAATATTTATTCAAACAAGTAAAGAATAAAATAATCTAAAGTTTCTATTTAAATAAATATAATTACATATTTAATCGTAGTTTTTAATTCCGATCATCTTTTTCCAATAACAATTTTCGATATTGTCAAATTTAAAACTACTTTACTCTTGAGTGAAACTCATATTTTTTTACAAACCCCGTATACGACTCAAAAAAAGGTAGAACGTGTCGCTGGATACACGGTAGGAACTTTAGTTCCTTTTAAGCAAAAATTATATAATACATCTGACGTTATAGATAAACAATTTGAATATTCCTTGGTGGTCGAGTAGTAAACAAACCAGACTCTCACGCGGTAGACCCGGGTTCGACTTCCCGTGAAGAAGTTTTTTTATTGTTACTTTCATTTTTGAATAATTATTCTGCATGATATTAATAACGATGCTTTGGAAAAGATTCTGTTTTTTATTATTAACTATTTTTTATGTATTGTTTCTATTGACTTAGCTCCGGTTAAATATTTTGGGAACAAATAATTTGCATACCAATAATCCTTTCATGAGTTTGTTAAGCAAAAAGGACCATAATCTTAACGGTAAATTCCACCTTACGGTCTAAAATTTTCAGTACCTATCTTCTGTATGTTCCTTGTGGTGTGTTCATTTTTTTGAGAAATTAAAACACTTTTTCAGTGATTTAAACCCAACATTATAGTAACATTTACTAGTTGAGAACCATTTTGCGCCATAGCGATAGCGAATGCTGGCAACAGTAGTGGCGCTAGGGTAGGGCGCGGTTGGGCGACCGACCAGGTCGCTGGATATGAAGGGGCTCCGCATCCGATCCATTATATCCTCTTACTCTTCGAGCCACACCTACTTATCCTAATACAACAGTTTGCTTGGCTGAAGTTTCCTTGAATTTTTCGTCAAATGTCTGTCAACTTCGGGTTTTTCCGTTTTTGACGACAATTTGTGTAGAGCTTGCTATACAATTTAATGTAAATCAAACGACATGACGGATGGTAATCTGCAACTTTTGCGCAAAGTTATGTAGCGGAGAACGTCAACAATAAAGAGGAAGTTGAAAATAAAATTTTATACAATATAACGAAGCCAGAAGTCTCTTGCAGTACGTCAAGAGTAACAAAAAACTTGGTTAGAGATGGAGAAATTATGTAGTTACAACATCTCATACAAATTGAGAAAAAGCGAGAAAACATTTATCAAAATTTTGTGAAAAATGTTCATCATTGTACTAATGATATTCATATAAATGAAATTATGTACTACATCTGACGTTATAGATATACAATTTGCATACATCTCGGTGGTCGAGTAGTAAGCAAACCAGACTCTCACGCGGTAGACCCGGGTTCGATTCCTCGTAAAGAAGTTTTTTTTTATTGTTAATTTTATTTTTAAGCTTGATATTAATAACGACAACAGGTAGACGTTTGAAATATTTAGCAGAATATTCATTATTATAGATAATGGTACGGTACCCTTCGTGAGGGAGTCCGACTGGCAACTACTATTTCTATCAAAATATGCCCTTTTACATTTGAAAACAACCTGCCAAATGTCAAATCAATTTATCCATCAATTTTAAAGTTATCGAGTTAAAACATTCAAGTTTTCAAAATTTCAACACCCTGTATTTCGAAAAGTAAATGTGCTAGACCCCTTAACCCTCAGATCATTTTGTCCAATTTTACGAGAGGAATCTACATGCAAACGTTGTAATTACCCTTAACGTTCGAGATGCTTATACCATTTTTTGCGTGATCGTATTGAAATAAATTCCGAATAAAATAATTTAAATTTCTTCGAAATGTCAAAAGTGACATTAATACTTCTCGATCGATTTAAAATATATTTTGCATTTTGGTGAAATTGTTTTTATGCTATTTATCACTTTTCGACGTCTGAACGGTAAGTAAATCACTTACCGACGTGTTAAACTTAGAAACCAGTAAACACAACCTACGGTCCTGACAACCGATGCTGTAAATAAACAAAAAAGATCAATCGCGCAAAAAAATTATGGAAATAATAGTAAAAATTTATCCGCACAAATTCAAGTAAATCACCAGCACTGCGAATACCAGAATTTTAATATAGCATCGGTGGTTCAGTGGTAGAATGCTCGCCTTCCACGCGGGCGGCCCTGGTTCGATTCCCGGCCAAAGCATATGAATCTCTGCTTCGTAAACGAGAGAGAGATTCAGGAGAGAGCACACGAACGCAAGCAAGGCACATAACGAAGCAACGTAACATAACGTAACGTAACGGTCAGATCTTTTGCATAACCTGACGTAAAGAACTAAAGTTCCAAAAATTTGATATTTGATGACTGAATTCTAGGTCTAAGTCAGGACTTCCTTACTGTAAGGTATTGTCATTTCCTTACTGTAAGGAAATGATATTTCCGTACAGTTGTTAGTGTTCTACATAAATGATTGAAAACACATTGCTTATAAGGAATTAATTTATATTTTGAAAACATCAAGTCATTGCTGAATACATTTTTAAGATCAATTTGTTATTTTTACAGTAATTTGACAGTTAGTACAATTATTGAACATTGGAGGAACACTCTTAGAACTATGAGAAACATTTTGGACAACATGCAGGGTGGTAGGGTCATTTTGTTGAATATTTTGTACTGTGAAAATTTTATTTGCCACCTCAACCTTATTGTTAAGCGATTCTTCGATATATCCTTCAGCAACGTTTGATGACTTCCATCCGCCATGCCTCTTTAAACTAGTTATGTCGGCACCAGAGTCAACCAATATTGTTGCAGAAGACCGACGAAAGCAGTGACCAGTATATTCTGTCGGATTTACCAAGTTCAAATAAGTAGCAACTATTTTGGGCATTTTTCTAAATTGATGAATTCCTACCACTTGTCTACAACCCTTTCCGCTTTGCTATTTAAAGAAAAATCGGTCACTGTTCATATTTTCTGGTCTTAACGAAACATACTTTCGATAAACATTCAAGTAGATCTGATTAATTACAAATGATCTTGGTTTGTTGGTTTTCGAATCAGGTATGCTGATTAAAAGCTTAGATTCTAAGTCTTCTATATCGTGTACAGTCATTCGGACTAACTCATCCATTCTACAGGCCCCAGAAATACCAAATATTACAGCCACCTAAAAAATAAATAAAGCTATAATCTAAATAGAAATTAAAACCTTGTAAATTACCTTAATCATTAAATTTTCTTTATCTGGAGCTTCCTGGATAAGTTTTTCAATTTCTTCCTTCGTTAAAATCTTAGATTTCTTTGCCCTATAACCTTGAGCTTGCCGTTTCAATAAAGAACGAAGTTTTGAGTATGTAGATATATCTACATTGTGTTTAAGTGCAAGGGTTGACTTCAGCATTGAATAATTGGCCCATAATGTTGAAGATTTCATCTTTAAACAAAGGTCTAGGAAGTATGCCATTACAACATTTTCTGAGAAAGAACTCGTATTTTTACTCATGCGATAATCCATAAAACGTCTGTATGCATTTTCGTACTTTTCTCTTGATTTCTTTGGCAATAATTCTAATGAAGCAGTATTCACTGCCTCAACCAGCTCTGGAGGAGTCCCAGGAATGGAAATTTCATCATCACTTATCATTTTACTTTCGAGAACACCAGCTGTGAACACCAGCAATTAAATTTATAAGCGTCAAGTTTGACAATTCAACCTCAATACGTTTCCATAGTAACCCAAGTAATTTTATTAGGAATTTCAAAGCACCATTTATTTGGGAATAAAATTATCGCTTTTTTTTTAAATCAATCAATATCTGTCGAATTTTAAACGATTTGCAGAAAAATAGTATGTTTACCTCGTAGGAAAAGCCACATTCCTGGACTCTGTGTTGCTAAGTCTCGGCTTGCGCCTCGACTTATCAATCTTCACAGTCGTCCAGGAATGTTAAGCTTTTCCTACCCGGTAAACAATGTACTATTCTTCCTAAAATTAATAATAAAAAAGTTTTCCATGATTCCAACTTAGGGGGACATATTGTATATTCAAATGATATACGAATATTGCTAGTTGATTTGAGTAAGGTAATGACAAACGAGACAATATGAAGAAAGACCAGAATTCAAAAATGAGAAGCCAGGTGTTCGAATCTTTCTCGTCGAATAAACTTTAAAATTTATACTAATGTTAAAAATTTCATCAGCACCAGACAGAAACATCTACGATTCTAAAAGCCATAACAATAAATAAGAAAATGACTCTATAATATAAAAGTATTGAATAATCCGCGCCGTGTGATCTTGAAAGACATAAATTAAAACGTTTTTTCATATAAATTCGAAACATGATTTAAGAAACAAAAAAAATGCATTAAAGTATGTTCATTCATATTGATAATGCGTACGGCGTAAACAAAAGCATACGAACACCTGCTGATTGAGTACGTAGACAGGGTTGTAATAACCGCCAACGCTAAAATAAATGATGAATTGTATGACCAAAATTTTTTTTAAATAATGCTTTATTGGTTATAATTTGACCCCCCATTACTTTTCACAAGTATATGAGACAAAAAAACTTACTACCCACCAGTAGCGTGCACTCATTAAATGGTATTAAATTAAAATATACATATAATTTTTGACTTTATTATGTTTTTTCTACTCCTATACTATAAGTTGTTAATTAAATGCCAATTATCAGTTTCATAATGTTACTCATTATAACAATGGATTTCATTATGAAACTGAAAAATTGACTAATACAGATCTAGATTTTTTAATAACCAAATAGGCAGACCCAATATTTTCTGTAGAATATTTGACAGTTTCTAAGAGATTCGTGTTTTATGACAGTTTCAATCTTTTGCGTTAGTCAAAAATATAGATACCTTCCACTTTTTGAAATGTCGAGCGACGAAGAGTTCTCATACACACCACCTGAAAATGCGTAAAATGTATCCAATAGTTTATTACCTGCAAAATAAAAACTCTCAATCAAATTGAAATCCTCATATCTCTAGGCACAAATTTCTTGTTCGTAGAAAAAATAGTTTATGCAACTCTGATGTAATGGTTATTAATACACTCACATTAAGG
Source organism: Galerucella pusilla (assembly GCA_910591695.1). Classification (NCBI taxonomy): domain Eukaryota; kingdom Metazoa; phylum Arthropoda; class Insecta; order Coleoptera; family Chrysomelidae; genus Galerucella; species Galerucella pusilla. The sequence goes on from CAJUYI010006971.1 coordinate 7,607, forward strand.
GGCATCTACCAAAGTCGACCTTGCACAATTATGCCTTGTATATTTTTTTTGTTTCCCTACGTCCTCACGTTTAAGTTCACATAACGAAAATTTTATTAGAAATATGAAAGCTCCGCAACATGTAGGTAGCCAAGCGGTCCAAGCGGATTTTGGTTCACGTGCTACTCTATAAGCTTCGTCAGTACTGAACTGGGAGACCGCCGAGACCGGCGAGAGTTGTATCAACAATGGAACGGCACGCGACTACCGAAGCAGAGAGACAATGTCAGTCATGGAAGGATAGAAAAGCAAGAGATGGATTTTTATCCTATATTTTAGTGGTAGCAACCGAATTTCAATAAGGAATTGTACGGTCATAAGTAATTTGAGGATTCTGTGATTTTTATATAGTATTCATAAAGCTTCAGATTAGACCCCTTATAAATTAGTTTTTCCATTCAATCCATATTTAATTCTTTACAAGGGCTTAAACTTTGCTTAATATGTGTATTTTTCAAATTTTTTTCAACAAAATTTGGTTAGCATTTCAAAGTTTTTATTCAATAAGAACTCTAAGTTCAACATTAATCTACATGATATATTTTTTTCTTAACTTTCAATACATCCATTACTTCAAAATTCTTTGCCAAAAATACTTCGATATTTTGTCAAATCGCTGCCGATAGATTCCCCTTAACCATAGGAAACTCGCATTCGGCTCGTTTTGTATGCCGCTTAATGCTTGTGTATTAACAACCATCATCATCGTCGCATAATGTCCTATTATAGGGATCTGTTCATTGACTACAAACAGGCTTATGATTTAAAAGACAGACAAAACAAATACGTAATAATAAGCAGGCTGGAGCTGCCTGTGAAATATCAAGAGTGGTAAAATGACACTAACTGAATCTTCGTTTTGATGCAGGCTTTTTGATGTAAATAGAGCTTTAAGACAAGAGAATCCATTTTCGACTGTTGGTAATGGAAAGTACAATAAGAGACAGATTAAAAGATCCAAAAGCGGTAATATATTATAAAAAACACGTAGATGACATCGAGACAATAGATGAATCAAGAGATAATTAGAAATATTTAGAAATGGTTGCCGGGGAGAACACGTAAATATACATAAAAAGCAATTATGGTAAAAACAATAATTAATTTCAAAAAGTGAGTAATTTTGAATATCTGGGACTAGCAGTGACAGGTAAAAGCGATGATGAATGACAAAAGGATGATGAAAGCCAGTAGAGCCTAGGGTGACCTAAAAAATATGGACATAGAGGGTGTCTTGTAAATAAGTACCGTAAATTAGAGGCTTGATAGATCGTTAAGAAATATTTAAAATACTCAGATGCAACTTTTCTCGTAACCTTCTTAGTTTGTGAAATATAGGTTAAAGGTGTAGAAGAAATACACATTTTATTTCATATCTTCTCGGGGGATGGAAGAACAAATTTAGCATTTTTTGTAGGTTATTGTCTTTTTAAAACACATCGACAGTATTAATGATGTCAAATTCTAATAAGCGAGTGGTGTGGTACGAAGGGTACAATAAAAATTTACGAAATACTAATCTATCATGTCTCCAATTTATTTTTATTCACGGTACACCCTGTATAAAGTAAACTGGAGATGTGAGGACGAATGTTTGTCTTTATCACAGCTCAATAATCGCCGACACGTACACAGCTTTTTAAACTAAATGCCACTTAAACAATTGAAAAAATACATACCTATCGCTTTGTGGGTCCTTTTTCTTTTCCGGAGTACTGCTCCGCTCCCGTGCCCCTTTTTTAGCCCGTGCCTGTGTGCTTTGACCACATTGCACAGCGGTAGTTCCGCCTTATCTAGGATTGGATGTTCGCGTATGCTGGTGTTTGATACAAATTGATTATTCGACAGCTTTTAATCCAGCTGGAAAACTGATCGAGCAGGACCACGATTCACGAACTGATGAACGATCACATCACGTGAAAACTTGACAGTTTCGTAATTTCGATGCAAGGATCTTTCACATCACTCTTCACTTGATGAAGAGCAAGCAATGTGTGATGTGAAAGGAACTGGTGAAACAAGCGCATGTGTGTTATAATGTGACAAAAACTTTGATCTTATTTTTTGGGGTTAGGTAATTTCTTCTTCTTTTTTTAAAAGTAACTTTCGGCGTTTGCTTAGTAAACTGTCAAAATACAGTAAATTTTACTGTCATCGGTGGAGCACACTGATTGCTGGAGAATACGTTTTTTTTGTCAAAACATGAAGAGACCGTTCACATCACACGTTCACATCATTATTCACTTCACTTATTCAAGAATACTGGTCCAGAGGGGTATGCATTCGGGAAGCACCAAATATCTCCACTCCTTTCATACATGATTACTTAGAATGCTCCTAGTGACAGGCAGATTTCATCACTTAACACAAACAACTTGTACTGATCCTGCCCCTTTCAAGACGCATCCCTCTAGGAGCGATACATCCTAAGAAGAAGCTCATCGTCTTCGTTCAGGTTCTGCGAGTGGAGCTCATTCCTAGCCTAAATGGCTGTTGGCAAGGCTCGTGCGGTCTCTCTGTTCTCTGTGTAGCCCTGAGGGTTTTAACTTGAGTGGGCTTCTGTCTTGTTCCTTCTTCTGTTGTGTGAGTCTTGCGCTGCCTCTATGAGAAGCAAATTGTTATCCGACGAACTGTTACTAAAGACGATCTTATCGAGTGATTCTACTTGTTGAAGCTGACCATAGTTGAAATCCCGATTCATCTTGGTATGTGAGAAATGTAGATATCCACAGAGACATTCGAATATCAACTGTTAAGGAAAAAATTGAAAGGTTTGTAATGAAGCATGAGGACCAATTCCACCTTCATGACCACGCAGAAGCTTTTGAGTTCTGGATTATCTTGTCCGAAGATTGAAGAGAACCAAACCACATAAGCTTGTGTAGTTTAAAAGCAGGATAAATAGTGAAAAATTGTGTGTTTCATTGACCAGATAAACTAAGGATATTGATGGAAGATGCAAAAAGGATACCGAAACAGCTCTGCAATACTATGCAACTGTGAGACACTGGACCACAGGAGGGAGAAACTGTATGGTAGTCCCCAAATGACTCCAGAAGACTTCTATAACCAACCAGCAAAGAACCTGTATGAGCTAATACAGGGATCGGATTGGCTGTAGTCAGAATACTAGTATCCACAATAAGCCCAGGAGGCTGGGTGGTGCCGTCGAATGGACGGCTCCTTTATAAAAAAAGGACATTGATGACTGGTTTTTAGTAGGATAAGTGAATAGTTTTGAGGTTTATTAGCTGAATCTACTTAAATACCTGACTTATGAGTATTGTCAACTTGTCAGTTTTATTTTTAGTCATCCGATCAAATTAGTGACATGTTTACTGAAGGATCTGAGTTAAAGAAAAAGGAAAACAGTACAACGACATCGATTCTAGATTTTAAAATAACAAAAAATTAAATATTGCGTGAACTAACTGTATAGTAGCTTTACCGTAATCCATCGATAGCTTTCTTTTTGCTATTTCCTGCACTTTCTTCAAAAATGCAATATACTTATTAATCATTAATATTGACAGTAATTATTAATCATTTTTTTCTAAACATACATACAGGGCGTGTGTCACGAATAGTTTCCAGGTACTATCTGGATATTGAAAATTCTTATGAAACATAGATTATGATAGGATTTCAGGATTTCAAGAGGGTTGCCACTTTCTCTTATACCAGCGTTAACTTTGTTGTTTTAAGGAGAATACCCTGCTGATTTTTGTTTTATTCAATTATAATATCATCTTTTATTTGTGTTCTATTGTACCTTGTGTTTCGACGTCTCGGTTGCGTTTCAGCTACCGTTGTCAAGATTAACTAGTAATTAAATAATTTTTGGTCCCTATCTGACACAATGAAAAAATTTTTACAACTAGACAATCAATAATATTTTGAAGTTTAAGACTACAAAACTTTGTTGTCAAAGGTCTATTCATAGTAGATCATATCTCTGGTAAAATGTGAAATAAAATATTTTTTTCTCCGATTGGCAGCAAATATTAATTTTGCTGACATATATCAATCAACAAAGTATTACTTTTCCTGCCTAGACAGCAAATTGGGTACTTTTCTGCCTATGATTATACTCAATTGGAATAAAACATTTGACGTAAACATTTATTAGCAATAATTACATAACACTTTTAACAAGAATTTAAAAACATATGTTCAGTTGTTATTAACATTGATGGTAAAATTACCACAATTTTGAACGAATAGGCCACCTTTTCTTTCCTCAGATAATTTGCAAATACAATATCCTCCTATATCATTATGAACAATCGGAGAAAAAATTATATGTTCAAATCGGCAGCAAAGTAGATTGACTGCCTAGTTAAACAAATAACTATTATTTCATGACATCCTAACGATAGTCTACTAGAAATGGAATCCAGTGAAGTGCACGTTCCAGGAACGGTTTTTATAGGGATAGCGCTTTTTTTCGCATATTTTGGTAATGTTGTTAATAAAACGCGTTTGTTGTTACTTTTTTGGTGTATGATTATTTTTGTTTTCAAAATATGTATAACTCAGTTTGGTAATTTTGTTTATTGAAGTGTGTATAACTATTCCAATGATAAATCATAAGAAAACTTGGATAAAAACTTATGATGTTATTCTGATAATGCAGGTAATTGATTATTGGAAATTTCTCTTTCCAACATTGGTAACCAAATTTGACTACATTCGGCTGAAATACTAGCTAATACACATTTATCTGCATTTAGTTGTATTAAAGCACTTTCTTTGATTTTTCGTCTTTTATTATTGGGCTCTTTCAATATTATTTTTGTCGAATCCCATTGAATTTTATGCCCCTCTTCCCAAGCATGTTTACAAATACCTGACTTAAAGAACTCCCTATCTTTGATATAGATACTTTTTATGTTCATTTATTCGGACTTTCAATGGTCTAGATGTTTCACCTAAATAAAATTTGTCGCATTCACAAGATATCTGATATATGCAATTTTTTGAAGATTGTTCTTCATTTTTTGGTTTCGTTTTTTTTTTTGTTAGTATAGATCTTCTCTTAATTTTTTCTTATAAACCCTTAACATACGGTATTGTCAAGTTTTTAAAAATTATGTTAGCTGAATTATTCATATTATTGTTATTATTATGGGATATTAACAATGAGCCCTTCGATATTCTTAATTTCTGGTTTGATTCCAAAAAAAAATAAGAGAAAAAAGAATAAGT
>CAJUYI010006973.1:0-12849 GCA_910591695.1 Galerucella pusilla
ACTTGCCGTCTTTGTATGGAAGATGATGAAACAGCAGAGCATATAATTTGTGCCTGCCCCGCCGCGGCTCGAATCAGGTATCTGATGTTTGGTAGGTAGGGTCTCTCACTCGCCCTCGGACCTGAAATATCATTCACCAAATAAAATAATCGGCTTTGTTAAGAAGCTGAATTTGTTTGGTGAAATCTGAATAGGTGTGAGCCACAATAGACTCTTGTGAGTCGCAGTGGAGGGCCTTATAGACCCACTTACTACAAACCTAACCTACATCAACATCATCTTCTTCTTCAAACAATTGAACTTTTGATAAGTATTTTTTTTATTTGCTACTAACCCTTTTTTTATGTAAATTTAAAGACCGTAATTATATACATTTTTTTTAATCTGTTAGTTTTATTTATTATACAGAAAAGTCCTTTTTTTAAACAGATTGAAAGTTAGCGGACCTTTAGATTTAGGAAAGAAAATTAGTGGCGCCCTAAAATAGCTTTTTCTATTTTTTTACTAGTTTTGCTTAAGTAAATTATTTTCTTTATATTAATAAGGTAACAAGGCCCTGCGAACTGGCTTAGGTTACCTCCAAATTTTATTGGTTAGTTAGGCAAGAACCTACATTATTCAATCTCATTATTTGTTTCATTGGCGCTCAACGTCAATTAAATCAATTTGGTTTCACTTCGACAAATACTTTTACTCAACAATTATTTTCAAATCCCCCTACCGATAAAATAAAGTAAGCTGAAACTTGACTACCTTCATGGAGCAAAGTGAAGTTACATTTTCATCACAACCTAATTTTCATATTCCGAGCGTTTCAAATAACTTTGGAGATTTGGGTAACACCTAATATGTTTGACTCTGGGGACACACTGGTGGTCGAGCAAGAACAAAGTCAATGTCCTAACATCCTTTCAGACCCATTCAGATAATTTTCAACTCCTAGATGTAGATTGGGTTTGTGTGCCTATAAGGCATTCCACTGCGATTCGCCAGTCTATTATGGCGCACAACCATTCATATTAAATTTCAGTTTCTAAACAAAAGCCGATTAGTTAATATGGTGAATGATATATCAGATCTGAGTACGACAGAAATAATCTACCGAACTCCAGATATAAGAGAAACGGCTGAGCAGGCAAAAAGTATATAGGTACTCTGCCGTTCCATTTTCTAGGCAAAGACAGCACTTCCAACAGACAAAGTCTTACCCTATTATGATGATTCAGGCGACAGTGTCCAGTTAAAATGCTTGTTAGACAAAAAATGTATAAAGACCTTCGAATGAACTTTTCCTAGTAAATTTTCCAGTGGTCTAAAACTCTTGAGCTTCTGATATATATTTTTTTGTTTGGTAAAACTTAATGGGATGCCAAATGCAGGTTCAGGTGCCATAAAACTCCCTCTATGGCATTCTCCCTTGACTTTTTATCGTTATCCATGCCAGATTATCTGACAACCTAAATTTCAAGATAGCAAATTTCATATATTTTGAGAGTTCCAAATAACATAATATATGGGATGAAACATCTACTCATATACTTCATTTCTGTGAAAAAAGATATTATGTTGGCAGTAGACGATCCACACTCAGAGGCGTGGGCGATAAAAAAGGCCTTATTGCACCTCCCAGCCGAAAATAAATTTGAAAAAGTATGGAAAATCCAAAAGTACACGCCACAAAAATCCCCGGGGCATTTTTCACACCTTGCGGTTATCATAGCTGGAATCTGTTGTTTTTAGCTATTTTCAAGTTCCAGCAGGCGCTGGAAATAATCAAAAATAAGTTAGTTATTAGTTTAATATGAAGCCTTTATCAGACATAAGGTGGGAAAACAGAATTCAGGCGATGAAGGCCGTATTGCTTCAATTTGATGTTGTTGAATGCATAGAAAACTTGAAACGCCAAACATAACAATCGGACACACTCAGTGATCCTGCGATTTCGTGTTAACGAAATGTTTGGTTTGGAATTAATCATATTATTACACAACACACATGGTAAGAGTTAACGCGTGTCGATAGCATAAGCAAATAGACAATTTAACTAAAAAAGTGTACAATCAAGATTTGAAAGAAATTTACCCAAATGTTTACATATTACAGAGTTTTGTAAACAATAACTATGTAAGTAGTACTGCGCTGAAAGATTTTCAAAATTGAAACAAATTAAAAATTATTTAAGAAATATACTATATGAGACTTTCAGCTTTGTCAGTTTTATCTATTGAAGCAGATATAGATTCTCGAGCGCGTCAGATATTCATACCACGTATGCCCCAAGTGCCTCTGATAACAACGGTATACTAATCAGCTGGTTTGCGTGGTTGCATATAAAGTAGTCAAAAATCCGGAAAAAGCATTTTGCAGCCTATAATAGTAATAACTATTACTAGAGCCCGTCAGATTTTCGGAGGGGGTGTTAAGTAGGCCCCAAGGAAGCTCCCTTTAAAAAACTGATGATTTCGGCGTGACGATAAGTTACGACAAATTTTTGAAAATGAAAAAAAAAGTTATTTTAAAATACCTACTCTAGCGTGTCAGATTTTCATAGGGGAGGTTTATCTCGGTATCCTGAAAGCATATTTTCTTAATCTGTCAAATTTCTTGTGAAATTAAACCACAATATTTTTAAATTCTTTATTTCAACGTTTCGGTAGCGTTCCAGCTACCGTTGTCAAGAAAAAATAAGTAGAAATGAATTTTTATCCCTGACACAACAGAAAAAATTTGACAACTAGACAATCAAAAATTATTTTGAAATTTAAGACTGCAAAATTTTGTTATCAAATTTTTATTAAGGTCCATTCATAGTAGATCATATCTGTGGCAAAATGTGAAATGAAATATTTCATTTTATGACATTCCAACGATATGATAGTCTACTAGAAATGGAATCCAGTGAAGTGGACGTTCCAGGAACGGTTTTTATTGGGATAGCGCGTTTTTTCGCTTATATTGGAAATGTTGTTAATAAAACGCGTTTCTTGATAGTTTAATTTAATCATCGTTGTTTCATATCAATTTTTTCAACACCCTCCGTTTTCGAGATATACTCAAAAAACCTAGAGTTTTCATGATGCTTTAAGTCCAAAAGTTTTAGCTTGGACAAAAATGCAAAGAGACCTTTTTTGTGTAAAATAAAATTACCTTTTGTTTTGTAAAATGTATCGTTCGGAAGACGAAATGGCTCCTCCATACTTCCGGCCATGCAGAAACCGGCAGATTTTGTATTTTTAGTAAGTTTTAGACTATATTCTTCAAAATAAAAAATCGCGCTCGAGAATGCCGGATTAACGTTTTTTTTTTTACAAGTTCGCGACCCTATAACTCGGCGGCGTCAAGGACTTATCGTCAGATTAGTTAAATTTAGTCTTAAGACATTAAAATCAACCACCAATATCTTAATCTGACGAGCTCGAGTATTTCAGACTATCGATTTTGTCTTACTAATCTGATCGTCTATCCTAGGCACGCGTCACTACATATAGAGATAATACTTTCCAAAGCTGTTCTATTGGGTCTAAGGTATCTCTCATATCTTCAACTTCCACGCTCGAGTAATCCCGAAAAATCCCCTATTCGCCTCGTTAACTATTATTGAAATCAGATCAGCAAAGGAAATCCGCAAATTTAAAAACTTATTATTCACCCTGTATTAAAATACCAAACTATTTCTTTTATTTTTTCACATTACGGTTTATTCAGGTAATAATGTGTGTGGACTCAAAAGATAAATTAGTTCCCAACTATCCAAAGCTACAAACCTCACTCAATACAAATAAAATTAGGAAAAAAAGTGCATCAACTTTTTCTCCGTTTGAACTATGAAAACATCGGGTTTCAAATGTCAAACCGAAATTGTACCTCCTGATGATATATTAAGCAGGTGAATTTGGTGATTTTCTTTTACCAATTTTCTGTAATTTTGAGAATTCATGTTGTGATAATCTCCAAAGTTGCTTCCAAATAAGTACCTAATAATAAGCAGTTTTTGATAAAACCTAGTATCAAGAATTTGCAGATATATGTCCACTGTAGATGTAGGTCTACTTTGATCTAGTAATCTCTTCAACACGACTGTATTAGTATGGAAGTATAGATTATATCCTTTCATTGTCAACCCCAACAATGAAAACAAGTTCTGTGAAACAAAATTTCAATCCAATATTTTTTTTATAAGAGACAAATTCGCTTTTTAAAAAAAAGAAAACATAACATTGTGAGTGAAGATAGGAAGTTATATTACAGAAGGACTCTTTTCTATTCAGGTAATAACATTCTGACACTTTTTTCAATATAGCCAATCTAAAAAGGGCTCACAGCATACACATATTATTATGGTTTCTATTCAATATCAATACATAAAATTTCCAAGTTTGGTTACTTTTTTTCAAAGGGCGGTATTTCCAGCTCTTTAGTACTTTTAGTGGTTAGAAAATCTGAGATAATCTTTTTAAGAAATAATTTTATTAAATGAACACAAAATACATTATTTTCTAAATGTATGATCAACTATATGCTAAAATTACAGAGAATAAGAAAAAAATTAAATTTAAATTACAAGGCACATCAACGGAAACTTCTTTAGTTACAATTAAAAAAAAACTGAAACTGCTGATTTTTGGATAGCAGTCAAGATATTCAAAAATTTATTTAGTATATTTCTGCATTGCCTTGCATACAGTGACATACGTGTCCAATAATATTAAAACACATCATTGACACATGTTCAAGTCTTGATATTACTATAATATGCGTATTAAATACAAATTTAAGCTTAAGCAGGTTGAGAATGTGCACCCTTCTTTCCAATAAGGGATTTGTGGATGTGGGGAATTACACCACCACCTGCAATTGTAGCTTTGATTAAGCTGTCCAATTCTTCGTCGCCTCTAATGGCTAATTGCAAGTGACGGGGAGTTATTCTCTTTACTTTTAAATCTTTACTGGCATTTCCTGCCAATTCAAGTACCTGCAACAAATATTTATAATTAAGAACACAGTATGTATTTCCAAAATAAAAGGCAACAGCAACTTTGCTTATTAAACAGAGTAGAAGAATAATTCACGATATTAACATCAAACTTTTTTAAAATTCCACATTTCAGAGTTCAGAACATGTTTACCTATGAAACGATGTGCATTTCATATCCAATCACCATTTTCTAAATATAATTTAAACAAATAAACAAAGTATCCTTAATATCTTAGGATATGTCAAATCACTCATATCAAGATAATTTAAAATCTAAGAAATCATGACACTTTCTGAAAGACAATCTTATAGTGTGGAGAATGTTAGTTAATGAGTACTTTGGACATATTTTTAATATTTTATAATTTCGAACTCGTGTTAATATTAGTTTCAGCTCTTCAGACTCAAACATAAAATATGTTAATAATAATAAGTAGTCTGTTTGATTTCATTTTTACAAGTATAGACATGAGACTATTTTATTGGTATACTACATTCTATGGTATACCTTGTATGAATACTTGACGTTTTTGACTTGTGAAATCATACTAGAGGTATGTCAAGTGCACTTCATTTACCATCACTTCATCTTTTTTGTTGTTGTCATATTTATTCAATTTCTCTAAATGCTGCAATTAATATATATCTATGTGGTTTTATGCATAACCACAGAGACAACCCTCTGATAACCAGAAAAAGATATCAAACTTGTTTTTACGTTTATTATATGGCTACAAGATGGTGAAGCATAGTGTCCATTTTTTTAGAGAGGGAATCTAACTGAAATTCGTTTTAGTTGAATATTTGCAACAATAAATGTGAAATTATTCAGTAATAAATTTAGTACCGTGCATAGAACACTCAAGGTACCCCATGACAATACCAATGTATGGGAAATACATGCAAGAAAAAATGGTCTATAGTGGTGTTGATACGTTTAGCTTGAATTAATTTCTAGTTTTGTCCAGTCACGGGTTTTTGCCTGTTACAAGTTGGAACAGTGACCTAAAAATCACACAAACCTACTGAAAACCAATAGTTTTTGTACAGTTGTCCTAACAAGTTCAATTCAGTTTAGAGGTAAGCATGTTCTTGGCTTCAAATTGTATTTCATCTAGTCTGTTTAGTGAATAAAGATAATAAACAAGCATTTAGCTGTCGAAAAGTAGTGTTGAGTACAAAGTAAAAATACCAGTATTTGATATTTCTAAACATTTACCAACAGAACATAAAAAAATTAACATCAATTAGTATTATGATAAAAACAGTTGTTTGTTAAAATGACCAACAGTTTACTTACTTCAGCTGTGAGGTACTCTAAAATGGCAGCAGAATATACTGCGGCAGTTGCACCAACACGTCCATGACTTGTAGTTCTATTTTTCAGATGTCTATGAATTCTACCAACTGGAAACTAAAATAAGCGTTAATTGGTTTTACCAATAATGTTCTGATAGCAAGCAGCAAATGGAAATGTAGTAACAAGCACAGGTAATAAAGTAAATAAAGAAGAATGTGAAAAAGCTTATCTTGAATACATGTATTAGCAATATATTCATGTTACATTAGTTAGTCTGTTTTTACTATATACTCTTGAATCAGTTGTGATTTTATGAATTATGTTGACTACATGTAAAAAAATCTTAGATCATTGATGATGGATATGAGTTTTCAAATTCAATTCAAGTTTTCCGTTTCAACGAAAGCCTAGACACTACCTAAAATCCGCTATAACTGATAGCATCTCGATTGATAATATAATATTGTACTAGAAAACCGTTGATGTAATAGAAATGCAAACATTATTCATCCAACATCCAAGTAGCAAATTAAATATTTTCAAACCTGTTTCTGGGTAACGACCATAAAACAAAAATTAAAATAGGTCATAGATGTCTATAAAAATAAACATAAATTTTACGAAAAGGGGGTTATGATAAACTAACCTAAATTTTCCATTATATGTATCACGTTTGACAAAAAATGACTTACCTGCAAACCAGCTCGGGCTGATCGGGATACTGCTTTAGCTTTAGCCTTTCCACTATCTTTTCCAGCTTTGCCACCAGCCTAAAACAAAGTATATTACACTAAAGTTAACATTGCAGGTTAATTTTTATATCTTCGTTTTAATACACTAATTCTATTAACTTCTGAAATTATCATATATCATAATTTAATGTTAAAACTTACCATTTTATCAATAAATTGTGGACTTTAAAACACAAGCGATTAGTCTTGACAGCTTTTAACAAAATGTAGCATACGCAATGATAATGGCGCCAAACGAATAATGTGAGCAAATGACAAAAATCCTAAAGATACACGTGACCAAGCACAACCAATGAAGTTATGAAAACAAAGCGGGAAGTGACTTTATTGATTGAAGTATGATGGTGGCTTGGCTTGGATTTTGTGGCAGTACGTTCCGTAGCTACTTATGCTCGAAGTGTGTTCCGCTATGTTTAAATAACGTCCAAATTTAAATAGCTGCGTTCTTTTATATGGCCTTGACTACTATAAGTATTAACATCAAAAAGTAGAGTAAAGGATTACAATGTTTTAATTTTGCTAATTGAATAGGGAAGGTGTCTATTTAGTGTGTAATAAATCACATTATTGTTTAAAGATTGATTTGTTTTTGATAATTCAAATATTGGAGATTAAAGAGGTTGGAAAATCAATTTAGTTACAAATTATTATTCCATATAATTGAATTTATCACATTCATTGTTTCGAGAAAATGTTCCATAAACGTGTTCAAGAGAGTATTGGGTATTGGTGGTTTATTTCATTTGAGATATCAACAGATTTTCACAAAATAAAATTTAAAAAAAACCTATATGGTTTATTTAATGGAATTGAAATTTGTTATGAGGACTTTTAACTCACAAAAAAGCGAAGTCACCAAAGAAAGAAGCCACTTGAAGCTTTAGTCGTATCACAGAATACACCATTCCTGGCTGGTGTAGGTCTGTGGTCATATGCGCCAACTTTTCAAAATCAGGGCCAGTAGAATTCGATAGATGGCGCTCTGAATTGTCAATGTCATCTTAGCAACGAGTAAAGAAATCATCTGCCGATCTGCCATATAAGCCCTTAACCCTTTGATAAGTGGTTTTATTTTGCTGTTTTAGTTATTTTCAGTGTGTGTTTTGTAAAACTTTTGCTTTTTCTTTGATAATGCTTTAGTATTTTGTGTTGTTAAAATAAATTTTGACTCCTAATATTTTTATTTTTGGAGTAATAGGTATGGTTGATATTTGTGAAAAGTACAAGCGTTCAATTAACTGTTTAGTTTTAGGTCTGATTTCGTGTTTTTATTTTATTTTTGATATAATTATATCTACAAAAGCTGCAGGGAAGGTAGGTTTGTATTGAGTGAAAAGTACAACAAGCGTTCAATTAACTGTTTATTTTTAGGTCTGATTTCGTGTTTTTATTTCATTTTTGATATAATTATATCTACAAAAGTTGCAGGGAAGGTAGGTTTGTATTGAGTAATATTTTGAATCTTTAATCCCGACTTATTTTCTCTTTGATTTGCAATGAAAACAAAAAATAAAATAACATAACCTCTTCCATAATATCTCTGATTGTATAAGAATATTATCTCAGAATTGATGACAGTTGAGTTAAATAGAAAAACACAGTTTTAAACTTGTCACTGACACAAAATTAAACAAATAAAGTACGAATTTACGGTAATTACGTTGACTTGCATATAATAATACAAAAACAATGCAAAACGAATTATTTTACTCGTCAATATTTTAATATTGAAGATTTTTCGGTAGGCCTCTGGTTAGTTGTCAAAAAAATTGACGTTTTTAATTTAATAGTATTTGTTGCTTAGCAAAGTTTTTCTAAATAGCTTAAATATTTAATTTTATTATTGTTTAACGAGACGTTTAGAGTTTACACAGGCAAAATGGTACGTACTCAAGCCGACAAAGTAGCAGCTATCTTAATAATTGGTGTATCTAGAAAGAATATCCATGAAGCGGAACGTTTATTTAATGAGAGATACCCAGATCGCCCTATCTCGAGAACTTATTTAAGGGGGCTTCTTCACAAGTTTGAAGCAACAGGAAGTGTTCAAGATGCCAAACGATCTGGTCGACCAACATTTAGTGATGATGAAAAAATTGATATAGTTGCTGAAATGGTAGTAAACCCTACTTCGTCTTCAACTAAAGTTGCGTCTATCTGTGAAGTAAGTAAAAGTACAGTACAGAGAGTGTTGGCTAAAAATAAATTAAATCCATGCAAATTAAAAATGGTGCACCACCTTTCGGACGACGACACCGACAGAAGACTCGAATTCTGTGAATGTATGACAAATAAAATTAGTCAAAACCCACATTACACACGAAAGTAGTTTTTGCCTCAATGGAAATGTGAATAAGTACACAAAATGTAAGGTATTGGAGTGACACAAATCCTCACACCTGTCGTGAACAACATACCCAATTTCCAGAAAAAATCAATGTTTGGGCAGGTATTTTGGGAAAACATAGCTGGTCCTGTTCAAATTTAAGCGGGGAAGTGTATCTGGAGATGTTACAAAATGCAATTGAGCCGTTAATTCTTGAAATTCTGGATGATAATCCAGATGAATTCGGCCATCTGGAAATAACATTTCAACAAGATGGTGCTCCTGTACATTATTATGGTGCAGTAAGACGTTACCTGGGAGGAGAATATCGAGGTAGATGGATCGGCCGGTGAGGTCCCCTCCAAATTTTATTAACGTAAGTGTAGCCGTTCAAAAGATACGAGGGGGAAGGGACCATTGAATAGCACTGTATACCTGATCCTGCTCATCAGCTTCGACTTGTTTAGTTAAATAAGAATATCATCTCGGCATTCTCTTGTACCTTAATTAACGATTATATCGAGTCAACCATGCCCGCAATCGTGATCATCTGATTAAAACTAATTAACTGCAATTTCTTTGATATTATAACAATGAGGATGATGAAACTGATAAATATTCTGCATCATAACAATATTATTTAACCCGGTAAGGTTTTTTTATTGTTTCAAATTGTTATTAGGCTCGTATATCGTTAACAGGTCACACTTCAATTACATTTTTAATTTCCTACTTTTTATTTCTTGGAATATTTTTAGGGCGAGCATTTTTATTGTTCCAATTAAAATAACTGTGGTCGAGTATCCTTCAAAACAAAAAGTAAAATGTATAACGTACATCAAGGCTAGAACAAAACCGTTGTTATAGTTACATAATGACAGAAAACCATTTTTTTATTGGTGCCTAATTATAACTATTTAATGCACGCCCAAGCGTGTTTAAATCGAACTTTCAAAAACACGCGTACTGATGGTGCTTAAAAGTCACCATACCAATATCAACAGCTCGACAAACGGGAAGTCTGACTGATATTTGATACCTTGTAATGTCGAATGGAAAATTACTACCAGCAGATGCAAAATCTTTAGGTATTGAAACATAATTAAACAATTTTAATTTTCCCAATGCCTAACTGTTGCTGTCATTTGGCTATTTGGAGTATATACTCTCGCCACAGTACGGACAAAGACAAAATTAGGAGATTACGAAATGTCGACTTTATACTATATAAAAAAGAATCTCCAATAAGATTCAATGTTGAAAAAATACGTTTAAATTGAATATCTCAAATATCTTTTTCCACGACTGCTATGGAAAATAGTTCTTTTCCCACAATTTACGAAACTACAAAGTGTGAAAGATTTTTTCCCACGCCACATATTATATTTATATCTCGATTTATATGGAGAATCAAATAAAATCGACAAAAACTTTGATAAAAATCCCAATTTCTATTGAAAATATTAGTTTAACAAGACATACAGTGTGGAAACTGGAACTGGAAACCATCTATAAATATAGGACCAATAATATGGTCGCCTATGATACTTGACCAAACGTAAACCTTTTGAGGGTACTCAGCATAGATAAAGGATGCCTTACTTCAATACAGGTACTCAGTATGTGTCTCACGCATCCAATAAGGATTCTCTGCTGACCAATATCTACAGTTCTGTCGGTTTACCTCTCCATTCAATGTGAATGTTGATTCGTCAGAAAAAAGAATGGTACCAAGAGCTATCTCATTTCTGTTCAGCTTATTCATCAATCTTTCGCAGAAATCCATTCGACGATCTGGATCGTCTTCTGTTAACTCCTGCACAAAAGTTAATTTGTAGGGATGAAGTTTTTCTTTATGAAGACATCTTAGAACAGTTGTATGACTAACATTATTTTCACGGGCAATTTGACGTGTAGTTGAAGTTGGATTCTCTTCGACACTTAACAAAATATCCACTTCCACATCATCTTCAACGAAGTATGGTTTTCTTTTCAACGGTTCGACATGTCCAAGTTCTCTGAATTGTGCATGAATTTTAGACACAGTACTTTGTGTAATATTAGGCAATTCGGGATACCTGTGATTAAATAAGTTTGCCACTTCAACTTGACTTCTGCAGTTATCCCCGTACCTGATCATCATTAAAATCTCAATTCGGTAAGTCTCAGTTAAATATTTCATTGTTATGTCGACAAGGGAAGAGTGTTTGACAAAGATTTTACTTTTTCAGTATAAACTGTCAACACATTAACAACTGACAGAATAGAATCCACAATCCACATTATTTACCGATTTAAAACAATCCACATTATTTACCGATTTTGTCTAATTATTGGCGTTTTTAGGCAATTTTTAGGTATTTATGATAAAATTCATGGGCGTAGCAAGTTTTGTTTAATATACAAATACGTCAAATAATTAGTTAGTTCAGATTTTTGATAAATCCATATTTAGCTAATTTAAAAAAGTACCAATATTTCAAGTGTACTTAATAAATTATTAATTTTAAAATTTCACCCTGTATAATTCATAATTGACCATACATTATTTAGTTTGTTGGAATCGGTTCATTAAGAGGATTTCAAAAATATGCAAATATACAGGGTGTGTCATTAAAAAAAACAACGCAGAGATATTGGAAAAAGCTGCAAAAGTAAGTTTAGATTTGTTGCGGCAATTTCAAGGAAAAAGTATTAATTGGCAAAGAAATACAAAATTAAAATCTTTTTCGGAAAGTTTACTTTTGGTATATTTAGGAAAGTCGTCAAACAAATTGAAGGCGTGTACACTTTGGTCACAGTTTGTGCAGTCGTAGAAAAAGTATAGTGTGCAACATGTGGGAAAGTACCGTACCACACTCTTGTGTTTGCGGCACTCGTGAGAAAAAAGTTGAACTTTCCCCACTAGTTGCACAATATACTATTGTTCGGCTTTTTGGCCATGGGTATATATATTTTTTTCGAGAATGCTCCCATATTTCCTTTTTATTCTTCTGAGCTGTTCTGAGACAATCAACGAAGATTTAGGACTTTTCTCTTTCCGGGGCAACAGCCGATTATTTATAATTCACATTAGGTTTGTTCGTAGAACAGTCAGAAACTATCATAAACCGTCAGAGGCATGCGCATTTAAAAAAAGCGTCCCTAGAAACAATTTGACAATTGGTGATTTAAAAATCCTTTGTTTGAAAAAAGAAGTTTGCGGTTTCGGATCAGTTGCCAACTATCAGAATAATTTGCTGACCGGAATCAAATGTTCAGTTTGAGAACTATAACATATTTTCCATCCTCTTCTCCGAAGTACCTACACATATTACATTAAGTATTATTTTTTTCATGGTTATTCACATTCAACCCTATGAATCTCTGATATATATTTCCTATTTTCGATTCTTATTTCGATCGAGCGAGGCCAGTGAGCTATTCACCGGCCTTTGATTTTATTAGTTCATTTATACAGTGTGTAAAAGCCAAATGGAATAAATTCATTATTTCG
>CAJUYI010006974.1:0-12849 GCA_910591695.1 Galerucella pusilla
ACAAATATTACTTCAGTTGAGAGGTTTGTGAATATGTTATTTTGCAAGAAAGTGTGGGTTATTAGTTTAGGCAAGTTTTTCTTTAAAATATGATAATTATCTACTCTTGTATTTGGAAGGAGAGGAGTTCAAATGATGATGATGATGATAATGATGATGATGGAAAAGGATGAAATGCAGCAATACAATGATACAGTGGAGCAAAACAGAAAGTGACCGTATCAAGAGTGTCATTCAATGGTACACAAACAGCTCAAAAGCAATAGAAGGAACTGGTATAGGAGTGTTCTGACCAGGATCCAAACACTCTGAAAGATTGGGAAAAGCCCCAAGTATCTTTCAAGCGGAAATCCTCGCCATAGGAGAGTGCACCCAGGGTGACTACAACCTGTTGAGAACAAATGAATGAATAAGTCAAAGTAAAACTGCGCTAAGAGTTCTAACAGGGATTCTAAGGGGACATTACCGCCTGAATGGGCACCTCAAAAAACTCAAAATAGTGAAGGAAGAAAAATGCAGATTTTGTGGCATGGAAGGAGGAACCTCCGTCCACATACTTTCCAACTGCACAGCACTTCAGAATCCTAGAGCACAGCACCTGGGAGATTACTGGATAGAAGAGGAACATTTACCTTAGTTGAAGCCTGCAGACTTCCTAAAATTTCTCCGGGAAATAGGGCTGAAGGAACTACTTGTTTTTGAGACTCTCCTCAGAAACTAAGTAGAAGTTAGGGGGCACAATAGATCTTTTAGGTCTCACTGATTATCACCCCAAAATACATATATACATACCGTATCAAAAATTAATATACGTGCACTTTAGTATTATAAAGACAAAATTAGGTTAGGTTAGGTTGAGCTAGATTTACCAATAAGTCCTAAGAACGAAGAGTTAGGGAAGGTCGTATTTCCCCAACTCTTCATGCATATTTCAAGTGTCAAATATTCGCATCTACAAGTGATTAAATTGAAAATGCCAACTGGAAGTATCTTTTATCTTGACATTAATAATTTATATGGAATTTCTAAGACCAAAAAATATTACAAGTTCGAAAACTAAAGCTGAGTAACATTTTCAAACAGTCTTTCCGTGGTCCTGAACATTTTATGATTTGTGAGATACGAGGTCCTGATTTTCAGCACTCGATATGCAAAAAAATTAAATAGCTGTAGAAATTACGTTTTTTTTTTTTTTTAAATAAAGCAGCATTGAAAATAATTTAAACTTGGTGCTGAATTGAAAGAGTTATAAATGTAATGAATTAGTTGATGGAAATAAGAAACTTCCAGAAGTTTTAATGCAAGTTGGTTAACCAGCAAACTTTGTGTAATAGTTTACCAAGATAATTTAAGTATCTCATCGCAAAATTTGATTACGGTTTCTATGAAACAATAATCCCGCTTGTTACAAAGGAAATTTTCTCTTCATTCTTCTAATAAAGTACGAAGAAGCTCATAAACAAATCCGATTATTAATATTAACTATTCATAAAAGAAGCTCGTAAATAAGAAACATTCTTTAAGCTCCTTAAAACTCATCCCTTCATTCAGTATACTCGAAAAAAAGGTTGTAAAACTGTTATAAGAAAGCTCTTCGGAAGTTTTCGATAACAATAAAACCCATCTGCTACACGATGACATGCTGTTGGCAATATGAAAGACACCTTGTTTCCTCGCTGAAACTTGCCTGAGACATTGTTGTCGCTAATAACATCACAACCCTCATCGTACATCTGCTACTTGTGTGTAATTTCAATTTTAAACATAAACATGACTGAATATTCCGGATATTTGAGGTGGTATGTTCGGTGTTAGTTATGTTTATAAGTGGCTGACTATGGTTATTTCAAAACCGGTTATTGTTATAGTACGAGTGTTTTACTTGATTTTTATGGAAAGTAGATAACATTATAGTTAGGGAGGCGAATAGGGGATTTTTCGGGAATACTATTTGTTTGCCTGGGCCGCGAGATACTTTTTTAACGTACCGAAAGAACAGTTATTATATAAGATAATTTTGAGATCGTTAAAAAGTTTCGCGACCATCGCATACACACTATTTTTCGTGCAATTGTTACAATAATTATCAAACTAGATAATTGTAAATGAATATATTATTGCTCTAAAATCAACTGCTGCTCAATTTATTTAAAAAGGTCACCGTTTACTATGGAAATAATATGTTTCAATATATAGGTACAACATATTTTGACAGTTCTTGACAAAACGCAAAATGTTTGATACTGATAGCGATATTTCAGTACCTTCCACTCCTCTTGAATTCAGAAGCGTTGTTAACTCAATTAAAATAATAAATAATCCTTGTCTTTGTAGTATTTTCGAAATGTCAAATTTGGAAGTGACGTTTGGTTTCGCAGCCGTTGCTATGGGTAACGGCCGCGAAATTGAATTTCGCAGACTGCTGAGGACGCGAAATACTGATTTCACGAGTAATTGCACGAAAATATTTTTTTTTTGCAAGCTTTGACTTCTGTAAATCTTGAATACATTTTTTTCAACCACAAAATCTTTATCTTTCACGTAAATAAATAGTAAACATACTGTACACAAATTGTACGTTCAAGAAACGTATATCCTGGGAAAAGATTAAATATAAACAAAGGTGAAAATGATGAATGAGGTATCAAGGTATAAGTGAAACACCATCCGTCATAGTCCCAGTAGCCGAGGAGAAATATATGGATACGAATCTACACGACCCTAATGTACAATACGACTGAAAAGACTAAGCAAAATTATTGGGAACAGACAGGATCGGTTTATTTATTTTTTATATTGAAATATCCCAATTTAAAAATACTATGATGATCATACTGCAGGTAGCTAGAAAAAGAATGATTAAACTAGAAGAGTTAACGGATCAATGGAAAGTGGAGAAGCTTGAGAATGTCTTTCTGGTTTACGTCTTTAGGATGGGATTTTAAGAATTCTGGCTGCAGCAGGAATCTCACTAATACTTCTGGAAGTACTTTCTCCAAGATAGGCCAGTCGATATAGGTCATTTTAGACCAAAAGTACAAGTAATTAGCAGTACGTTTGACCTTTAAGTATGTAGATTAATATAAAAAAAAGTTTACCAGTCTATCGATTTCCCAAATTAAAAAAAATGAAGAATTTTTTTTTTAATCTTCAATATTTCACGCTGGGAGAAAGGTGGAGAAGAATAAAAAATACAAACGTGTAGGAAAAGTGCCTTGCAATAAAAAAGGTCTCTTTCATTTTTTTCGTCCGATCAATGGTTTGTCCGTAAAAAATTCGGTGAACTAAGTATGTGTTCCGCATCCGCGCGACTCTGCTGCATGGCGGAAAAAATATAAATATTCAATCAGATTTTTTTTTCAATCTTTGGTAAGAGTTGAGGTTGTGAATAATAAATAAAAGGTAATAAATTTATTTTTACATATTTTTATTGGAAAAAGGTATGAAAAAAATTATATCTTAAAATTATATATTAATAGTCTTTTATACATTTCCACCATATACATTTTGTTCGTTGGATATTAATCTTTATATTACAGGAGTATCAAGTTTTATTTTGAAAAAATAAAGAAGATTCCTACCCGAATCTATAAAAATTGCTATTTTCGCTTATAATACAAACAATCATTGAATCCAGAAATGTATGTAAATTAATTGATTTTGTAATTATATATCTTTGATCTTAGAAGTTTCCCCAACATTTCTACGCAAACCCCATTGAAATTACTTCAGTTTTATCAAAGTTACAGTATTTGATATATATTTTCTTGTAAATTCAAGATTCCTAAAATGTACAAAATAATAAAAAGTGCCGTATTTCGTAATTAGGAAAAATTAATTATCCGTAAATTTTATCTATGGAACTGACCTCCTGAATAACAGTTTCCATCGTTCGAAAAATTGTTTCAATGCCTCGTTATTATATAATATATTTTTTATTGAGATACTTGGTTTTTGATTAAAATATAATATTTATATTTTATATGAGTAATTTGCTATAATGTGCTATGACAAAAAAAAATACCATCTTGAAGCCGACACTTTCCTCTTCAAAACGCCGTATTACAATTATTGATATCTACATTATAACTGTACAATAGTTTATAATGTACTCCGCCGCGCTTCAGAAAATAGAGTCGCGCAGATGGGGAACACATACTTAGTTTACCGAATTTTTTCCGGACAAACCATTGCTCGGACGAAAGAAACGCATGAAACCTTTTTTGTTGAAAAACACTACCCCTACACGGTGGTATTTTTTATTTTAGTCTACCTTCCTCCCAGCGCGAAATATTAGAAAATTTCGAAAAAAAAGTTTTTAGACTTTTTTTTCTAATTTGGGAATTCGATAGACTGGTAATTTTTTTTAATAATAATCTACATACTTTAAGGTACTTATGAAAAAACAATCAGCCGTATTGCTAATTACTTGTAGTTGTTAACTCTATCCTCTGTTCGAAGATTAATTATTGGCCTTTTTTCAACGAACTCCTCTGGTAATCATAGTAAACAGAAAAAATTGTAACTCACCATTCGCGTATCTCGCTAAAAGATCTTTGAGTTGATTGGTTGGACCACATACTTCTACTGCCGAGACGCGCACCGAAAATCTAGCACCAGTTTTTTGTCTTTGTTCGTTGATTCCTTTGAAAAGCCATGTGATGGCACAAGGGATGATTCCAACTGTGTTGGCATTTTCGGGACTTCCCAACATAGTGTGAGATTTTCCTGTAAGAGTAAAGAAAAAAAAAGAAATAAAAGTATTAATTAATAATAATAGTTATAATTATCCTAACGCTTTGTGAAGTTTTGAAATAGTTATTTATGATACAAGTGTGTGAAGTTATACTTTTGCGCACGTGCTGCGAAAATGCAAGGCACGAACGTAACGAGTGCCTTTTTTGCAACGAGTGCGTAGAAGTACTTCACGCACAAGTGTCATACAAAACTTCATCTACGACCACATGGAGAAAAAATGAAAAAATGTGCTCTGAAGGGGTTAAAAAACATAAAAATAAGTTTTCCATAAACAAATATATACCTACACAACGAATTCTTATTTCAGGTGGTGTGCAATCCGAAGAAATGCATTCTTCTCGAGGATCTTTCATTTAAAATAAGTGTAATTTAAATTTGAAATATAACAGAAAACATTTTTCATTATGTCTGACACTTCTGTCAAATTTACTGACAGCACAAAAGGTAATATGTTACCGTGAAAGACCGAAATTTGTTGAAGATACACCGGTGAATGTCAACATTCTCAACGTTGCTTGACGTATGTCCGAAATATTGTTGAAATGTCATTATTTCCAACTTACACCGACGATTGTCGACATTCAGGATGCACTCATGGTGTATGTTGAAAAGATTTTTTTTTAATAAATAAAAAAAAATCCATGGGTCTTTATTTATTAAAATAATATGGGAAAACGACTTTGTTGAACTCAAAAGAAACAGTAGAACATGAAAATATAAAATGAAATATAAAAAATAAGAAAAATATCTTATTTATTCCAACAATTTAAACTACCGTGGCACTTCGAATTGCACAAAAGTTCCTTGCTTTTACAGCTGAATTTAGTCGTGGAACACTTGCTTTTGCAGTTGCAACATGTATAGCCTTGCCCTCCACTTTTTGAATTAGCAGAAGCTGCTTCTCTTAGCGACATTTCTTTTGTTGAAACTTCGTCCATGGAAAGTAACTTTTCTTTACGGGTGAAAAGCTGCTTCAAGGTACCATTTTTGTTAGCTAACCTTAAAAGTCTGAATCCTCTATTCCAACAACAACCGCTAACACATTTCGATGGTCTTTACGACCACGGACGACATCGGGGACTTAAATTCTTTCTTTCTTCTTCTTTTTTTTAAGTTTGTTGCTTGAAGTAGAAGATTCTCTTTTGCAGCTACTCTTTTTAAAGAAATTAGCTCGTGTTGTTCAGTCAGTGCTTGAGATGAAGATGTCTAAAAACTTGTCACGACCTGCAGTGTCCGAGATTCAACGGACCTCATTTGTGTTTGTCGACATATACCGGTGAAAGTCCGAATGTATAATAAAATTGAGAAATGTTCGGACTTTCACCAAGGCATTTGACATTTGTCGACATCCACCGGCGAGTGTTGAGAATGTTGAGAAATGAAAACCCAATTTAATAAGCTTTGGCCATTTACGCACGCTTTTGGGTGTTATAATAAAAAAGTCTCATATAAAAAGCGTTGTTCATTTACGCACACTTTTTAATGTATGTATAATGTATGATACCACACCATTTTTTTTTGGTTCGTGAATGACTAATTTCAAATGTGTTCGTAGATGAAATATTTTTTTTAACAGTGACCGTTTAACTAAACAGAAACATCCACTTCCCGGGCTATATGCTCCGGCAGACAATAAATTACACTTTCGATCTACAAGATTCACTCAACCATTTTGGTTTGCGTTCGAATAATTATAATCAATTTTTGTTTTTATTTCATTCCTTTTGAAGTGAATATTTTCTTTAACCGCGTCAGTAATGGTTATGTAACTAAACATTCATTGTCCTTGGCTCCCTGATTCGATTACAGCGAAAAAAAACTCTATTAAAGTTCAGTAAATTGCCTTTTTCTTCAGCGCACAACCACTTGCATTAAACTTTCATAGTGTTGGGACAATGCCAACACAAATAGACCAGGAAATTTTACCGCAAATTACATTCTGGATAGAGTAGTCAACGACATTATCTTAATTTTTGGTTTATTCGGTTGGCAAATAACAGTTGTGTGTCAAAAATGCAGATAATGCTTTAGAAGCCTATGAATATTGGATGATAGATAGGAAGAGAGGTATGCATTTCATATTATAAATACTTTTCCTGGTCTAACAGTTAACTGTAAAAGATAAGCCATATATTTTTCCAAAAAATGAAACTGCAAAATAAACTGGTATTAAATGAATAGACTTCATTTTGCTCTTTAAGAGTATATAAACGACCAGAGTTCATGAAATTTATGCTGAAAATACTTCATTTTTATAAAAGCAGGAAGAATTACATCAACTACAACTACACCTTGCATGTTGGAAAGTTTCTCAAAACAATTTTCAAACTTTAAGGAGCATCTGGTCCTCCGGCTTTATACCCTGCTAGGTGATTCATCACATTTTAACGTAGACGTAAAAAATGCCACAGTTGCTTCACCCGTCCCGGAAGGATTAAATACCAGGTTCAAAAGAAAAAATGTGAACACAACGGAGTGAAATATTTGAGACAACTGAAGCTGATTGCTGTGAAGTCAGAACCTACAACTTATCGAAAGGGCCCCACAACAGGCTCAATGACAAACCAAAGTTGGTAAGATCATTGTGGGCAAATAATTACGCTTTAACCAAGCGCAAGTCTAACATCTGGTAAGTTTTCCTCACTTGCCTTCAGCAGTTGTCTCCAGATGATATATCTGACTGTAAGGAAGCTATTAAATCATTAAAAAAAACCACCTCCTCACTTCTTAGAAATCAGACAACCTGGGACATGCCACAAGACGGTATGATGAATAAGTATAGCTTTTCAAAGAAATTCGTTACGGAATTGAGCAACAAGAAGGAATAGGATCCAAATACCATTACCAGACTTGGAAAGAATGCCATTCAATGCTGGTACACACACGGCTCAAAAGCAATAGAAGGAACTGGGACAGGAGCGTTCGGGTCAGGAACCAAACACTTTGAAAGCTTGTGGAAAACGCCAAGTATCTTTCAAGAGGAAATCCACGCCATAAGAAAGTGCGCCCAGTTCAATATTGATGAAGGATACAGAAGACAAAGGATTATCATAATGTCGGATAGTCAAGCAGCCATTTAAGCACTGAGCTCTTGTGTAATCAGTTCCAAAATGGTGTGGGAATGCCTAGACAAACTCAATGAACTAGGCGAGAACAATATAGTCACCTTACTATGGATTTCAGGACACACTGGAATAAAAGGAAATGAAATAGCAGATGAGGGGGACTGAAATACCTTTCTGGGGGCCTGAACCCTTTTGCGGAATCGGCCCCAATGTAATATTGGAAGAAATAGGTAAAGCCGAGAAAACGAGAAGATCTGACCATTGGAAAGATCTAGTAGGGCTTATACAATCAAAGACTATTCTGGGCGACTACAACCTGTTGCATAAGTCAAAGTAAAACTGCGCTAAGAGTTTTAACAGGGATCCTAACGGGACATTGTCGCCTCGATGGGCATCTAAAAAAGCTCAAAATAGAGGAGGAAGAAGAATGCAGATTTTGTGGAATGGAAGGAGAAATCTCCATCCACATACTTTCCAACTGCACAGAATCCTAGAG
The DNA here is from genome assembly GCA_910591695.1 of Galerucella pusilla. NCBI lineage: Eukaryota > Metazoa > Arthropoda > Insecta > Coleoptera > Chrysomelidae > Galerucella > Galerucella pusilla. The sequence goes on from CAJUYI010006974.1 coordinate 8,320, forward strand.
CACAGCACCTAGGAGATTACTAGATATAAGAGGAACATTTGCCTAAGTCGAAGCCTGCAGACATCCTAAAATTCCTCCGGGAAATAGGACTAAAGGAACTACTATTCTCTGAGACTCTCCTCAGAAACTGAGTAGAAGTAAGGGGGCATGATAGATATTTTGGGTCTCAATGAATGTCTATTAAGCTATTAAGAGCATATTCCTGGACTGCAGAAAATGCTGAAGTCACATCAAAACATTATCCTCAGTAAAGGAAATGTTGAAAATAATGGATAATGCTCTCAGACTTTCTGGATTGAAGATATCTACCTTGTACTGATGAGAGGCATGGTCGAAAGCCATTCTTATTGGGAAATCCAATTGCGTTATGAATATGATTTTTTTTTATTATAAAGAAAATGTTATTTTGTGCAACGTCCTATCTCAGACGGATATTTTATTCTCCCCATTCAAATTGATATGCCCTTGATTTGAATGCTGTAACGTTTCTAAAGTTCTGCAAGCACATGGAAAATTTCCAATTTGATAGAAGTCTCGGTATAGAACGGCAATGCATACCAAACACTATATCGGATTTAGCCGTTTTTCAAATACTGATAAGCTCTCTAAATCCCTTTTCGGAATAAATACAGCTACTATAAAGAGGGTATATCTCCTTCGGTGGGATTAACTCTATTTTCAAGACTTTATTCTTCAGTTCCGTGCAATGGTGTCTTTAAACTCTTATTATGTGCTGAAATCAGGAAATATCTCAGTTTAGCGAGCATTTTGTTTCTTAAAGACTCGACTACTACTAAATAAACGTTTTAAATTTACATAATGTATTTTCTAAAAACATGTGAAGATAGAAGAAAAAGCGTGACATATTCTTACAGGTTTGTATTTAAAAAAAATAGTATTAGTAAATGCAGCAGCAGTCACCAAAGCACTGATGTGTAATAAGTTCCAAAATGATATGGAAATGCCTAGGCAAAGTTAATGAGCTAGGCGAGAACAATATTATCGTAATTAATGTATACATAAAACCTCACAAAAAATACAAAAAACTTGAAAATTCAAAATTAAGTATTTGAAAGGGTTGTGTTGAACATGAAAAAAACTTTACGACGCTAGGCATGCAATTTTCCGAAAAATCGTCGAGTAAATCTTTGTTGTTTGGCTTTTTCACTCTAATTGTTTAAATAATGAGAATGCAGAAAAATACTCGAATCAAAAATTGTAGCTGATACATTTGTCCACAAAATTCATCTGAAAAGTTTTTCTGTTAATTGGAAAGTTCACGAGATAAAATTATTGTTAGTGCTAGTGAATTCGTAGTTACGTGCGAACGGCACGTGAGCAAATTTATTAACCGCTCGACTTAAAAGTTAATAATTTTGGGCTTATAACATCCCGAAAAAATTAATAAACACATGTAAAATGTAGAGGAAGATCTCAGCTTTCAGATAGAAATACTTCCAAATTTGAGAAAGTAGATTTTCTAACTGTAAAATCAGATTATTTATAAAAACATGGAGCTTAAAAGTCAAAAAATAATTATAACTCATATTTAATTAATACTCATCCCAGCGATAATTCCTTCTAGATTTAATTGCAAATGAGCATTAAATATTATTAATATAAAAACAAAGCCATCAATATTTCGAATTTTAAACAAATGCTTCTTAAAATTCGGGTTTTTTGCATGCTCAATTTTACTTGTTTTTTTAGACTTCATTCATTTATATCTTTTCTTCGAAATTAATATAATTTGATGAAACTCTACCACTTAACACTTTGAAATGTCTACTTTCGAAACTACTATACAGTTTTTCCATAATTATCAGATTTGTTGAATAATAGACAGTTATTTACAATAAATACTTAAATCAAACGTCTCTCAGCAAACCTTCTACAACTTTTTATAGTGTTTATGATATTATCTAAAAATTTGTGAACTTCATAATGAACCTATTTAGAAGTGATCGCGATACAAAAGAACACACCTATGGCTCAGGTAAGAAAGAGAAGGGAGCACAAATAAAGGTGAAAAAGCAGGTGAGAGAGCAGCTTATATGCGCCGCCGCGTAATAACAACAACAACAATAATAATAAAATAGTTACAAAAAAAGGTAGAACGTGTCGCGGGACACACGGTAGGAACTTTAGTTCCTTTTAAGCAAAAATTATGAAATACATCTGACTTTATGGATAAACAATTTGCATATTCCTCGGTGGCCGAGTAGTGAGCAAACCAGACTCTCACGCGGTAGACCCGGGCTCGATTCGCCTACGGCGACGTGCTCATAATTCGTCCTCGTGCAATATGGCCATCATATCCACACTAGTTGCACAAACTACTATTTCTATCAAAATATGCCCTTTTACATTTAAAAACAAGCTGCCAAATGTCAAACCAATTTATCCATCCATTTAAAAGTTATCGAATTAAAGCATTCAAGTTTTGAAAATTTCAACACCCTGTATTCCGAAAAGTGAATGTGCTAGGCCCCTTAATCCTCATATCATTTTGTCCAATTTTACGAGAGGAATCTACATGCAAACGTTGTTATTACCCTTTACGTTCGAGATGCTTATACCATTTTTTGCGCGATCGTATTGAAATGAATTCCGAATGTAATAATTTAAATTTATTCGAAATGAACGAAATGTCAAAAGTGACATTTATACTTCTCGATCAGTTTAAAATATATTCTGCATTTTGGTGAAATTATTTTTATGCTATTTATTACTTTCCGACGTCTGAACGGTAAGTAAATCACTTACCGACGTGTTAAACTAAGAAACCAGTAAACACAACCTACCGTCCTGACAACCGATGCTGTAAATAAACAAGAAAGATCAATCGCGCAAAAAAAATTATGGAAATAATAGTAAAAATGTATCCGAACAAATTCAATTAGATCACCAGCACTGCGAATACCAGCTTTGAATAGAATTTTAATATAGCATCGGTGGTTCAGTGGTAGAATGCTCGCCTTCCACGCGGGTGGCCCGGGTTCGATTCCCGGCCGAAGCATATGAATAGCTGCTTCGTAAACGAGAGAGAGACTCAGGAGAGAGCTCACGCACGCAAGCAAGGCACATAACGAAGCAACGTAACATAACGTAATGGCCAAATCTTTTGCGTCGCGACCCCCGGTCGCTCTAACCTAACCTAACTAATTGGAAAAATAATGAAAATGAAGTGGCGTCAAAAAAAATGAAGGTTCAATGAAGGTTCACGTGGAAAATCGTATGTATCTTTGTGGAAAATGCAAATACAAGAAAAAGTTTCAAATAAAATTTGAAGATTACGCCATAATCTTTGAAGTAAGCTATATTATATAATCAAATTTTTCAATTTATTGATGTAAATTAGAGAAATTTGATAAAAAAATGACTTTTTAGTAGAGGTTGACGTGAAAAATCGATGATAGTACATTGAAATAATTTTTTTTCTTAATGTATTTGTAGATACCCCATTCTTAAACACATTTCATATGAATTTTTTTTTCCAAATGTCATTGTTTACTTAATATCGTAAAATTAAAAACATGAAAATTGATGTTCAAAAATACTACTAGGGAAATTCCGTATATTTCGAAAAATAATGCAGATACAAAAAAAATGTCCAGCACCATTTTGTAGATAAATGTATCAGTTACAATTTTTGAATTGAACATTTTCCTAAAATTCCAATATTTAAGTAGTTAGAGTGAAAAAACAAAAAAATCTAAAATTTACTTAACGATTTTCCTATAAATTACTTGCCTAGGATCGTAAAGTTTTTCTCATGTTTTTTTTTCCTCTTCGGAGCCGTCCTTTCGCCGGTACCACCTCAGCCTCCTGGGCTTATTGTGGATTTTCTCATGTTAATCATAACCTTTTTAAATTTTGAATTTTCAAGTTTTTTGTAATTTTTGTTGCATTTTACAGGCTATATAGTCATTTTACTGTGTAGTCCTGGAAACACTGGAATAGAAGAGAGGGACCGGAACCCTTTTGCGGAAGAAGAAAAAATATACTTCAAAGTAATTACAACCTGTTGAGATGAAATTAATGCAGTCTAAGTAGAACACTAAAAAGTAACAAGGATCCTAACGGGTTGTTCTGGCCTGAATGGGCACATGAAAGAGCTCAAAATAATGGAGAGAAAAAATATAGATTGTGTGGTATGGGCAAAAAAGAGGGAAAAAATATAGATTGTGTGGTATGGGCAAAAAACCTTGGAAGTCTACCGGATAAAAGAGGGACACTAACTTAAGTTAAAGCCTGCAGATATCCCGATATTTCTCCAAGAAGTGAATCCAAAGGAGCTCTGGGATTTTCCTCAGAAACTGAGGGGGCACAATTCAGTAGCAGAGACAGACAGGCTCATGTCATTCGAAACCTGACTTGGACCAAAATCACCAAATTCAATTCGAAACGGCATTGAAAAAATGGAAAATTGGGACCGGAAAAATGTGCCCCTTCCTTAAATCCGCCTTTGTCAATCCAAGCAGTTAAAGACGCAAAATTGGATTGTTTCGGTACTTAACCATATTGTTA
>CAJUYI010006975.1:0-12849 GCA_910591695.1 Galerucella pusilla
ATGACAGGAGTTAGTGAATCTACTATTTACAGGCTTCTAAGGGAGAGCAAAAATGGAAATATATCTCCAACTAAAAAGTCAACTGGAAGAAAATCACTTGACCTTGATGAACATATGCAAAATACAATAAGACGAAAAGTACACGAATTATATTTTGAAAATAAATAAACTAATATCGTAATCTCCGCCACTGCCGCAATATTTTATTACCATATTGTATTTTGAGCTGAAACAGGGATGTATAGATAACCAATACAGACACCTACTTGTTTTGCATTAGAATTTTAGTATTTACGTGTAAAATTCTTAGGATCACTATGTAAAAGATAAATTTCTATTTGAATATTTAATGAGGCTACTGTGCTGACAGACATTAAGAAATAGAGTATACCAAAATTTTATAAGAAAATTTTTATTAACGCCAAAGTTATTACATCATGAATTTGGAAAAAGTAATATTTTCATTAATTTTTTACGTAGAATGTAGACAAATTTTTGAAATGGCAACATGGTAAACAAAAACTAGGACTCAAACATATTGCACAGTAAAAATTTGAAGCCGATAACTCAACCCGTTCTGGAGTTATAGCTTCTGAAAGTAATGTAAAATTGTGCTCAATAATTTGGATTGTTGGCAAAGTAGTCTATGACAATACGGTTACTAAGATTTTTTGCCTGCAATTTTTTTTAAATACGTTTGGCCACTGCTCCAGTCTCAATACTTCTTTCTAATTTTGTGCACTACAAAGCAGCAAATACGGCGATCTGGATGCCTCCGATTTCTATTACTTCTTGTTCACTTCTGTCATTGTAACCACAAAAAAGTACAATTTCAACTTAGTCTTGAATAGTTAAATCACAGTATAGGAACGAACCAGTATGTTATCTCGTGACGTTACACTGTCGAGTTCTCTGTGACCTTCAACGTCGTTCGGATGAGTATCTCATCCGGCGGCCAGTGCTGCGCTGCGATCCAACTAAAGTGCCAGTGGTGAATTTGCGAATCGAATTATTTATTACAGCTTATATTTTTACGGGTTTTCGGTATTATTTTTATAGTTTATAAGCATTTTTTTGCAATGGATACCATTAAAAATAAGAAAACGGGTATTGTGTGTGTAGTTCGTGAATGTAACAATAAATATTATAATTGTGATGGAGAATTATACCTTTTTCCAAAGGATTCAGAAAGGTGAGAAACTGCTAGTATAATACTTTATTATTTGATCTTCATATTACATTTATGAGCCTTAGTTTCATGCATTGATTTTTTGTTGTTTTTGTTTCAAAGCTAAAGTTTGGCTCGAAGCATGCCAAAACTATAAACTCTATTATACAATAGTAGTAATTGAAACATGTTCGGAAATTCACACATGCAGCGTATGTGAGACGTATTCACAAGCGTATCAGAATTTAGACGATTCGTCTTTATACTGTTACCTTAGAGCTTATGAAAATACGTATAAGGATACTTTTGGAAACTTGAATATGCCGCATGAAAATTTTGTACAATACATCTCATTATTAGAAACATTATTCCAAATGACTTTTGAGAAAGTTGCCACGAAAGATAATATTGTTGAATCACTCATAAATATTAGTCAAACAACAGAGTTTGTACATCCTTGTGTTGATTTTCCAATAAAATATTAAATAAAACTTTTCTTCAGGGTACGACTATATTACACTTTAAAATTTGTCAATAAAAATTTTAAAAATCATAACAAAATGAAAATTGTAATATGGAAAAACCAATAAATATTTGGTATAAGACTATTGTTCTATTTACTCATCAGTGTACTGTTCTACAATGAAAAACATTTAACACGTTCAAGTCATTTTAAAATTTATGCCACCTACGCCTATGGTAAAATGAATCGTAAAGCGATCCGTTCAAGGTCATCAAAAATTGTGGCAATTTATGAAGGAAATTTATAAGAGTTATACTATCTACTGGTTCGTTCTTATACTGTGGTTAAATAGTTGAATATTTGGAACATTTATGTTATGAAATCAAACAATTTTATTTTGTAAAATCTACATTGTAATTTAAACATAAAGTGACGCGTTTCGCTAACACAGTAGCTTTATCAAACGTTGGAGGTATTATACCTCCAACGTTTGATAAAGCTACTGTGTTAGCGAAACGCGTCACTTTATGTTTAAATTACAATGTAGATTTTACAAAATAAAATTGTTTGATTTCATAACTTACTATGGATCTACATCAAGTAAAAGCCTCATCTATTCAACTTTGGAACATTTATATTTAGTACTTACTATTTCATGCAAATGTTACTGACTGACATGAATAAAATTTCAAAATCAAAGCCTACTCGACTCGTTGATTTCATTTTGTTAATAAATGAAATTATTAAGCACAATTTTACATTACTTTCAGAAGCTATAACTCCAGAACAGGTCAAGTTATAGGCTACGAATTTTTACTGTGCAATATGTTTGAGTCCTTGTTTTTGTTTACCATGTTGCCATTTTCAAAATTTGTCTACATTCTACGTAAAATATTACTGAAAATACCACTTTTTCCAAATTCATGTTGTAATAACTTTGTCGTTAATAAAAATTTTCTTATAAAATTTTGGTAGTTTACATTTGTGATTGCTCTGAATCCAGTGGCGTAGTTATATTTGAGAAAAAAATGCCTAATGTACTTTTGTCTTTTTTGAAAAATTAACATAGAGGGCCTTAAAAATAGTAATTAGGCTTTGAAAATGTGTGCCAAAAAACTGTTTTTGATACTGAATCTAACAAAAGAAATCAAAACAAAATCGGTTGAAAAATGCGGATTTTACGGGGGTGGGGGGGTCACACTGTAGAAGGGAGAATAAACTATTATTTCTACCGCACGCCTCTGGTAATAGATAAAAACTAATCAAAGTATCCAAATGGTTTGCCAATTGTAAACAGAAATATTGGAAGTTGTCAAATCAACGGGATAAAATTATTTTAAATATTTACAATGAAACACCCTGTATATGGGCAAGGAAGAATGTTTTACTGAAGTGTTTTAGGTGAAATCTTCGTGTTTTGCTAAAAGGTAGAAGGCATAATCTTGTAAATATAATTTCTTTCCTTTCATTGCATTTAAGTTGAAGCATTTTCCAACTACTTTAGATTATGTTAAAAAAGTTTACACATGATTACCTCGTGATAACGGAGAACGTTCTGCTCGCGGATGACTGTAATGGCCGTTCGTTTTCTATATTGAAAGCGGTCTTTTTTCTTTTTTTTCAGTTCACTTATCCATAATAATTATTCAAAGTCAGTCAGTCACGTTTGCTTTTAGTTATTGAAAGATTAATTTTTTTGTAAATATAGTGTTTACTCAGTGTGTAATTGTCAGGTTTTTATATTGAAATATTAGAAATAAATTTTAGAAACTCTTATTTTTATAGAAGTGAACGTTTTCTTCTAAAAATCCTGAATTTTACAAGATATTTACAAAACAAATAAGCGGAAAAAAGCGCTATCCCAATAAAAACCGTTCCTGGAACGTGCACTTCACTGGATTCCATTTCTAGTAGACCATCATATCTTTAGAATGTCGTAAAATAAAATATTTTTTTTCACATTTCACCAGAGATGTGATCTACTATGAATGGACCTTGATAAAATTTGACAACAAAGTTTTGTAGTCTTCAAAATTTTATTGATTGTCTAGTTGTCATATTTTTTCGTAGTGTCAGATAGGGACCAAAAATTATTTTATTATTAGCTAATCCCGACAAAGGTAGCTGGAACGATACCGAAACGTCGAAATAAAAAAATAAAACACATTATTGTGGTATGATTCCCAAAAAATAAGAGAAAAAATATTTTTCTGTACCTATCACTTAACCTAAAGGTATGGGAGCCCCAAAATGTTCATTTTGTTCTGTCTTTTAGTATTTGTTGTAATAGGAGAAACAGAAATTTGTAATCTGTGAAAATTTCAACTGACTAACTATAATGATTCATGAGATAATGCCTGTTAAGTTAGTAAATAAGAAAAATATAACAAAACGTTCTTCGTAGGACGGGGATTCGATCCATGGTCGTAAAAAAGGGAGTTATTCTAAAATTATGGTAAATGTCAATTTTCTATATTGAATAAACCGTTCACGTACCTACAAGTAACGTTCAAAGTGTAACAACAACGTTTCGTCACAAAATTTATGCACGCGACCGAAAACAAACAATTCGAAATGATTTTACAATTTAAATTCAGCCAGTCGGAGCGCTTTCAATTGTTTTGTAATGATAATATGCGTCGGTATAATCACGTAGGTTGAGAAACTGCCCTTTTGAACTTGATCAGTCGAGTTAGTATAGTTGTTGCTTTTTTTTTCTTTTGTCTTTGTTACGACAGCCGCCCGTGCGTGCATCGAGAACACTTTCACTTCAATGACACTTTCTCGTTTTTTGACGAACTTGGAAAAAAAATATTGTTGTTAACCGTTGCATGTATAATGGAGATGTTGCTAAACTAATCTGAAGACGTAGGAAATCTAAGATGTGGGATATATTGAAGACATAAAAAGACTTATGATACATTCATTCCAAATGTAAGAGAGCTGGCACCAAACAAATATTTTAAATAATATAGTCATATAAAATATAAATGTCTTTTATCTCTCTAAAGATAAATTTATATCTTTTCCGTTTTATCCTTCAATTTCCCCATTTTCCAGTGTTTTTTTTTAACCCAGGAACTCCCAATACAAGGAAATTCATCATAATTTTAAATCTACGTGAAATAGTAGTTTACCTAACTAGTGCGGAAAGTGATACTTTTCCGCACGCTATTGCAGATGCACATCACATATTAAATACTGCTTTGGTAATTCTTTATTGAATAAAAAAATAATTTTATCAAGAATAACATTTTTCACTAAATTAATATTTATATCCGTGGACACGCTGTATATATGGAATAATAAATGTAAAACAACAGATATACGCGTACGTGTCTCCTTATTTTATTTCAATATCTGACCAATGATTAGTAAATCAAAATATACGAATCCCATTTATCATTTCGCTCTCTATTCCATGTAAATAAAGTTAATAAAATTTAAATAAACAACTTAATCATCTTAAAATTTTTTTAGAAACAAAATAATTTGATAATAACCATCCCTATTGTTTTATATGAATAATGTTGATATAGTTGTCTCCAATTACTTATACTAGACAAGTAAGATAGTGATACGTCCAGCCAGTGTAAAACAATCAGTAGCGTGCAAGCTTTAGTCGTGTTATAAGTTCATTTAAAAACCAGGAGGAGTAATTTTAAAAGCCTTACCCACACCACTAAAAGTTACCAGATTAGTTACTAAAGGGTGTGTTCCAAAAACGTAGGCAACAGTCGTGTTCCAAATATATTAAATATGCCTTGATAGCAAAGATATTAGTCATAAGTCGATTTCTGCTCTGATCTGCAGTATATTTTTCAGATGTACCTACGCATTAAACAAAATGTAAGACTTTTTCCTGTTTCGTTTCTTATTCAAACATAAGAAGATTCAGATTCACATCGACAACAAACAAATTATGGTCATTGTTGATGGTGGAGAATTACAGATAGTCAAGTTACTTTAATTATATTTATTACAATTAAATTGAAAAGAATATGACAATTGATAATATGTTCTGGCAATAACAATACTACAAAATTAATAGCATTGTAGAGCAATATGCAGTATTAATTTAAACATTTCCAACGGTTATCTTTATGTTGCCGGATTAAGTTTAATAGACCATTTTTCAAATACTTCTGAGATACCTTCTTCCTTCTTTTTAACTTCAAAAACCAATAATGTATTTTCTACCAAACCCATTCTTTACTATATTGTTTTATATCTTCCATGGCATGTTCTTCCGATGAACTTTGACGATTTCTTCCCAAATATGTATATAACAAATAAATAGTACCTACCTACATTTGACTCGTCAAAAGGTGACACCGATAAATTTAATTTGTTTCAAGAAAGTCTGAACGTTTCTTTGAAGCTTGCAAAATTTTGTCCAGCACAGATAACATTATTGTTCTTCTAACGACATTTTTTATTCACTCATCACAATTTTTCAAAAGTCCTGGTATTCCACCAATATTTTCTGCACTATATAATGTTCCTCTACTTCAGTATTCACTTAATACTCGCTAAACCGACTTTACTACTTTAAAAAAAAATGTAAAGTAATAATGTACCCACTGCTTGAGAATACTTTTGGTTTTTCATCCAATATTTATTTATTTATCTGTCAGAACTATCAAAAATGAAAACTATCAGCTGATGTCAATATTAAAACTGACCAATCAGAGGTCTACAGAATTGCCAACTTAAATTCAAATCACTCCTCCTGGTTTTTAAATGAGTAGTCTTTTTAAAGTCTCGGGTCTCAAAAAAAAACCAATATTATTGAATTTGAAAAATAAATGAGATCAACACAGATAAGAATAAAATAATTCAAGAAAATTAAAATTTGCAATAAATAAAATTTATACACTGCTTTCGATTTAACAATTATTGGTATATAACATTGTTGCCGACAAAAATTGGGAATAACTTTTACAGATAAATACATTTGGCAACAGCTGACTGCGCTCAATTATTCTTCTCTATCTTTTCAAGTGCTTTTCTCATAATTTCCTTGTCGCACTTGTATAAATCGCATGCCTCGAATATACTTTTCGCAATCTGTATTATAAGTGGTTCAGAGGATAATCGAAAAAACATATTGGAAAGGTCATAGCTTGACATTTAATGGGAAATCTGGCGGCAACAGGAGTGCCTGTTCGTGATTAAACAAAAATATTACTTTTAGAAACGAAAAAATAAAATAAATTAGTAGTTATTAAACAAGGAATCTTGCAAATTTACTCCCCTGATGAAATCGCGTGTCCAGGAGGGTGAAAACAAGGGATTTGAAAGCTGTAGTCATTAGGAATCCCTCTTTACGTGACACCAGAGAGGGAGAACAAAAGAATTTTGCGTGTGCCACAGTTTGAATTATTATATTGCAGTGACGCTAATGAAAACTGTGAATCTCGATGTCTGGTAACAAATTTGGAACAATGTAAATATTAATATTAATCTACGGGGTTTATAAGATAATTTGTTAGTTAGAGATTGATATATTTTTATTTTTATTTTTAAAAAATGAGTGATTCAAGTTATGCAGAGCTACCAAGCGATATTGAAGAGGCAGCAGGTAATGCTCTATTATCAGTTATTCCCAAAAAGTCAAAGGCAGTTTATGATTTGGCATACGAAAAATTTGTTACGTGGTGTGATGGGAAGAAAATTAAACATGTTAATGAGAAAGTTTTACTTGCATATTTTGAGGGTAAGAAAGATCTAAAAGTTTCCACATTATGGACACTTTACTCAATGTTAAGGTCTGAACTAAATCTGAAAAGGAATATTGATATTAAAAAATATACAAATTTGGTAGCATATATTAAAAGGCAAGCGGACGGGTACAGTGCTAAACAGTCAAAAGTTTTTATTAAAGAAGATTTTGCCATATTTTTAGTGGAAGCTGATGACAAAGAATACTTAATGGCTAAGGTTGCAATGATAATTGAAATGGCAGGAGCATGCAGAAAAGCAGAATTAACATTTCTTCCAGTTGAAAATGTTATAGATGAAGGAAGCCATTTTCGTGTTGATATCCCACCTTCAAAAACAAAAGTTATACGGCAGTTTGCAATTACCACTCGAGACATTGAAAATACGAATCTTGTTGAAATATTAAGAAAATATATTAAGTTGCGTCCCCAGGTTCTTAAACAAAACAGATTTTTTTGTAAAATATGCGAACGGAAAATGTACCAGAAATCCTGTGGGAATTAACACATTTAGCAGTCTGCCAAAAGTTATTGCACAATTTCTTGGTCTTTCAAATCCTGTTCTATATACTGGCCACTGCTTCAGAAGAAGCTCTGCCACTTTCCTAGCAAACAGAGGCGCTGATATTTTAAAATTAAAGACGCATGGAGGTTGGAAATCTACCTCTGTTGCGGAGGGATATGTTGAAAATTCCATGAATAATAAAAAACTTATAGCGCAAGAAATATTTGGTGAAACATCTAATGCAATGTGCGCCGCTTCCCAAATAACAGCAAGTTCGAGCAATGAAAAAAATATGTCGTCGGGAATTAATTTGAATAATTGCAATAATTGTGTTACCGATATTTATAATAATTAATTAATTTATGTTTTTAACTTGTATTATAACAGTTTAATAAATAGAATAATTATTTTTGTCACTAATTCTGAAATACATTTTTCGTCTCCAATTGCATAAAATTTTACTTTATGCAACTAGTTACAAAAAGTAAGACGTTTCATAATGTCAAGCAGTTTTAAAAAGTGTCGCTTTATATGTCAAAATTAGAAAAACACTATTTTTTTAAAAGATATGAACAAATTAATGAAATAGTTGCAAAATCTTGTGGAAAAAAATTTGAAATCCTATTTTTTTAAATCTATTCAGTTGATACTAAATTGTTTATTCATGGAAGTTGCCAAACAAACATTACTACAAGAAATAAAAACGAAATAATCTTGGTATTGCAATAATTATAATTGCGAGGTCTCATTAGTTAACAATATCCTTCCTCCTTGAACCATTAAAAGTACAAATTTAGTTTATAACACTTCGCATTCATTTTAAAGATTTAATATGACAAGAGAGCATTGAAATAATTTTAATTTGGTGTTGTAGATAACATGCGGACTGAACAAGAAGTATGCAGATTGTTTAATAAAACGCACCGATATTTTGAAGGTATAGTCAAAAGCGCTCTTATCGAGCGGATTCAATAGTCACCAATTATATGTATCAAATCAGAAGATACAGAGGTTACCAAAATGTTAGATTATAAATATACCCGGAGAAATTAATGATGGTTGATGTTTCCTGCACACTATGGTTGACGAATTTCCACTTTTTCATTCATTCTCGAAATAATCTATCAGATCAAGTTCCATTTTTTTTGCTTGAGGATGCAAAAAACCTGAAAATTGCTTCTTAATATTCATATTGTCACTTTGAATTGTCAAAGTCACAAAACTGACATTTAAATAAAAACTTCGCTGATGAAATATGGGGAATTAGATATATATCATTGAAATTGAAGGGTTCTACATGTAAGGGTGATTTAAAGGGGGTTGCAAATGACTAATCTGTGTTATTATTTGACTGAAAAAGGATCGCTTGAAACAGGGAAAATTAAAAAATAATTTCATAAATTGATAGTTTGTTATTAGATAATATATATTGGGTGTTTGAGTGAAGTGAGCGGCTGTATCTCAGAACGTATTTATTAAAAATTAGTGTTGAAATTGATATTTTTAGTTAAAAATAAACAGAATCCGACCCTGGTTTCATACAGTTCAATATTGTATGAACTCCCAGTTCATCAGTCGATAAATCAAAATGGAAAGTTTCCATCCATTATAATAATAATATATGTGTCATCAATCAAAAATCATCCTACTTGAAAGATGTATGGCACTGCTTGCTAATCGGTGAAAGTCTCAACTAGGGTGTAGATATTGAAATGCAGATTTTATTTCAATTCAATAATTTTAAAATTGTTAGAAAATTTGCTGAGGAAAAACAGAATTTTTGCAGTAGCGGATCTAAGCACAATATATACAGATTGCGAAAAGTCTATTCGAGCCATGCGGTTTACACAAGTGCAAAATATGAGAAAAACACTTGAATGAGCGAGAAGAATGATTGTGTGCAGTCAGCTGTTGCCAAATGTAGTTATCTGTAAAAGTTATTCCCAATTTTTGTCGGCAACAATGTTAAATACCGATAATTGTTAAATCGAAAGCAGTGTATAGATTTTATTTATTGCAGATTGTAATTTGTCCATTTATTCCCTTGAACTATATTATTTTATTCTTATTTTTGTCTCATTCATTTTTCAAAAGTCAATAATATTACCAATCTCGAATACGGAGTTATCCCGTATTAAAAGTTAAAATACTTAATTATTCCTTAGAAAGTACCAAACATTTTAGTCTGGCAACGCTGCTTTCATATTAGATTGGTAGATGGAACTGAAAACACGCCCAACGCTGATTGCGAACAATTATTCTTCTCTCTCTTTCAAGTAGTTTTGCTCATATTATCCTTGTCGTACTTTTGTAAATCGTATGGTTCGAATATACTTTTCGCGATCTGTATATAAACGTATTTTTTTATTCGACCATCTGGTCTTAACTGCAATTGTCAGGCAAAAGCAAAAGAAAATTGGGTCAAATGAAATAACATTTAATTGCTGATGGGAAATAAAGACACAATGGACAATTAAACTTTGTTTAACTTGCATATAGAGATGGGAGAGTCGTTTGGCTTAATGAGGTGAAGTTATCTGGTACCTTTAAGAAAATATGAAGAATTGAAGGCGTGTTTCTGGGTTATTTCCTTCTTAAGCCGCTTTGAACATTTTACTCTACACAGGAATTTAATTTAAGCCTTAATTTGAAAATTTTGTGTCAAGGCATCAATGATAATTGTTTAAAAAGTATTAAAATATTACGTTAAAAATTAACTGATATATGTGCAAATTTATATACAATATGTCCCGCTAAGTTGGAATTAAATGTTTGGACAAAATCAGGTCTGTATGCTGGTCGAAAATCGCACCCCTGTACAATATGTAGTTAAGCTACACGTTTGTAGATATTTACTTGTAACTGTACCAAGACCGATCCCATCTCTAGCTGTATTTAATCTATGGTTAATGCTCGCAGATGCTTATTAAAATATTTCGAAATTGTAATTAAATCATTTGCAGCATCTTGAAAGTTATGCAATTACTTTTATTTAATAACATACTTGTGTTGCAAGATGTTTATGGTTTTTTTTCTAATAGTAGTTGCATTTACTATTAGTCTAAATAAAGACTACAAACGTGTAATTCAGCTAATTTTCTTAACTATTTTTGGACACAATTGGATGTATACCTTATTAAATGGTTGTTCCAATTTTAACACATAAAAACGTGGACTTAATTGAAAAAATGTCACAATTTTCAAAATATTAGGATGTACAAAAAATGGTACTTTTCGTTTTTTTAAATGTTCTGAAAAAAGATGATAAATTTTCAAAGACGAAACGTGGTAAAATCGTCAAGTATGCTATACCATTGTATTGTTACGAACTCACTGATTCTGAAGCCGGTCCTGTCGCAAACTATGAATGCGACCTTTCTAGAAAGGTTCTTTCGCAGGTAATATCGAGACTGTTCTCGAACAGCATAGAAGGCGGTGAATTCAAGAAAGTTCTAGAGATTCGAGGGACTATTTATATACGCGGGTTTTCGAGTGAGTCGGGGAGTTGTTCAGTATACAGTGATTTATAGAAAGACTCGTTTATTAAAAAAAATTAGCATAATTGTTTCGATATCTTTTCTTATATAACAATTGCTCATTCAAAAAACGAAAAGGATAATTTTCGGGATTTTGTCTATCTCTGGAACTAGCCGAGATATTCCAAATTATTTTGAAGTACTAGTTTCCCATAAATATGTTTCTCTGTATACGTCAATTAAATCCGTTCCACCCTGTATACCACGGTAGTCAAAATCTTGGCTGAAAAAAAATGGAAAGACAATTTTCCGGATTTATATTTTGAGAAATTCCAATAGAAATGTCAAAAAATTATCCAGTAGTAAAAAACTTGTTCAGAGTCTATAAAATAAAAATTTTCACCGATAGATTGGCTTGAAGAATCAATTTCTTTGCTTACCAACCTGAACGGAGGTTGAACAAATAATTGCACATCGTCTGTCATTGCAAAATGACCAAGAAATTATTGTTTGTTAAATAGAAAGTCAAACAATACCATACAGTAATAACATCGGAAATGTTAAATCGACTAAACACATACAATATTCGTAATCGAAATAGGTACCCGCATTTTTGTCGATTATTTTTTAAAGGAAGTGATGTTGATTTTTTAATCAACATCCAGTAGAAAACAAATACTAACGATTAGAGAATTACATGGAATTCTGCATACGATATTATCAAGATATTTTTTTTAGAAAAGGAATATTTGTTCAGACTCTTATTAATTTTCACGACTTTAGCGAGGGCGTGGCAACAGTGCATTTTTCTTTGTGGCTAGTACAGAAACTATCGCTTCTCTGGGACGGGGTAGAATTTCATTTAATTTTCCTCATAGAATCAGATCTATCACCAGTATTTATATCTATGGTAATTGGTTGAATGCTAATATCAACTATATTTTGCTGTGGGGCATACCACTTTTTTATAATTTAATTTTTCCTAAATTGGTTGATGACATTGTTGCAGTGCCTCTTTCCACATATTTATAACAGAGCTATCTGAATACTTATCTTTACCAATATATTTATTGTAATATGATTTGCCCAAATTAATTGTTGAATTCACATTGATATGGCGGTAGTCCCAGCAAAATATGTTTCATACAATTCAGTTTGATGGAATTCTATCCATAACCATGATGATATGTCAATTTAAGGTTAGCTTTCATTGCGAAGTAAATAAATAATAAGTAGATATAGTCTATATAGAAAGGACAAGGAGTAATAAATCATTCATTTAAGTAGATTTCAAAGACGTACCAAAATATATTTTAAGAGGGTATACCGTAAGGTACATTTTGTATTGAACAACCCAGTTTTCTTAGAAACATTATCGGGAATATTATTTTAAAAGAAAGTAGGTACATTAAATCAGTACTTAGTATTAGTTCTTTGAGTAAAGTTGTATGAAGTTGTATGGTTTTGATAATATTGTAAACAGTTGGAATATATTTAAAACATTTGTTAAATGT
>CAJUYI010006976.1:0-12846 GCA_910591695.1 Galerucella pusilla
AAGAAAAAGACGCAACAAAACGAACAAAAATAGCACATCAACTAACACAATTGCATATAAATATTCATAAGACCTATCGATCCTAATCGCGGACATTTTTCCTGATCGATTGCTCTTTAGGATAATCTTCGTCGACGTATTAATTCGCTGTAATCAACTTTATCATCAATTACCAGCAGCTCTTATGGCACTTAGGAGTTCGGTATGCGCCCCATCATTCCGGGGGAAGGTGCTACAGACTTTTAACAGACAGGATCGCCAGTTACATTGCAACCGTCGTAGGCGATTGTGTGGTGCAGCCTCTCTCTCGTCCTCGAGTTACCTCGCGCCGAATTACGTATTTTGTTCGTGTCATATATATACTGTGCGGCGGATGATGCTACTCGATTAAATTCGAAACATGGGCCTAACGTTAAGAGTTATGATACTCTTCATGATGTTTTTGCACGCTTCTTCGGTGTTGTCTGTGAATGAGAATTTCTTGAAGATGTTCGAAGGTCAGACTCCCGCTGACCCGTGTTACGATGAAGACCGGCCTCGTCGTTGCATTCCAGATTTTGTTAATGCTGCCTTCGGAATACCCGTAAAAGCTTCTTCGACTTGTGGACTTCTCACTCCGGTACACTATTGCGAAGCCCCGGAACCAGGAGCTAATCCTCAGTGTCATTTGTGCGACGACCGGCAACCTAAAACAAGATTTCCTGCTTCTTATCTTACTGATCTTAATAATCCCCAAAATGTTACTTGCTGGCGGTCTGAGCCCGTCCCTCCGGTTACTTCAATCAACGCACCTCCTGATAATGTTACCTTGACTCTAAGTCTTGGAAAAAAGTACGAACTTACTTACGTAAGTCTTCAATTTTGTCCAAATACACCTAAACCTGATTCTATAGCTATTTACAAAAGTATGGATTACGGTAAAACCTGGCAACCTTTTCAGTTTTATTCATCTCAATGTAGAAGAGTCTACGGTAGACCTAACCGAGCTACTATAACAAAAACAAACGAACAAGAAGCTAGATGTACAGATGCTCATCGTTACACCGGTGGCGATATGCACAATTTTGGTCAAACTTCAAGAATTGCTTTTAGTACCCTGGAAGGAAGACCCAGTGCTTCGGATTTCGACAACAGTCCAGTACTTCAGGATTGGGTAACAGCTACTGATATCAAAGTTGTCTTTAATCGTCTCCACATGCCAATTGAAGACTCTTCAGACAATTTAGACATTCTGGTAGACGAACGCATGCTACACAAGCATTTAGATGAACATGAAGATCTTAAGGAACCTTCCGTTCAGTTGGTTAATGAAATGCAAGCTGTCGACGATGAAGAAGTAACGAATCCGAAGCCTGCTGCAACTCCAGATGTAGCAACCAATGTTATCGTTGGTGGTTATCATCAAGTGACTCATCAATACGCGGTGTCTGATTTTGCAGTTGGTGGTAGATGTAAGTGTAACGGACATGCTAGTAGGTGCATTGCGGGTCGAGATGGACAATTAGCTTGCGAATGTAAACATAATACGGCCGGCAGAGACTGTGAACGATGTAAGCCGTTCCATTTTGATCGGCCTTGGGGCAGAGCTACTACAAGAGACGCCAACGAATGCAAAGGTAGGAAGATTTTTTTGCATAATGAAAATCCTTTCCCTCGGATCTATTTTGGAGTTAATGAATTCTGTTTGATTTTGAGTGAAGTCGAGGTTGTTATGTATGCAAAATAGTTGTAATACATCTCGCGTCTTTTGTTTTTTTTTTCGTAACTGAAATGTTGTTTGTTAGGGGGATGGAAAGAGTGTAATACAGTATGCATATTCAGGGTGATGTTTTTTCTGTACAGTGTGTCTCAAAATTTTCATTTTGGGTCGAAATTTTTGGTTTTATACAGGGTGGGTGGATTATTTTACTTTCTGAGTAAACCATTTCAATGCAGCTGTACTGGCAATGATACGGTAAACTCGAACATGGAATTGGTTCCTCCAATCGTTTATAATGGGCGCTATTCATGAACATTAAACTGGTTTCGTACGAGGGTTCCTGGTTCCTGGGTTTTCCGTTATGTGAAGCAATATCAATTTACGACGTGCCAAATCTATTGAATTTTGATATACTTATACGTTTAATTTGTAAATAAAAGAGCAAGAAAAATGGAATTGGGGTATATCGAGGGGTAATCCCCCGACAAAAATCTTGTACACCTATTTCTATATCTGAGAAAACTTCCACATACTTCCACATACAGTTTTTAAGTTAGTTGACAATGTAAGAACCCATGCAACCTTTTTGTAATGCAACACGCTTCCATAACGAAAACAAAAATTTATAATTTTTGAGAACACTCAATAGCATTGATTTTTATGATATTTTACCTGTTGTATGGGTAACTTTAACACCCTGTATCTCGAAAACTAAAGCTCCAGCGACACGTGTCGACTAGTAATTTTACGCCAATTTTTGCATTTTCGACACGTTCTTTCAGTTTGAAACACCAATTTATCAACACCCGGTATAATGACCTATTCAGTAATTCTAAATTCGTTATTTTCAACGCATTTCGTCTAATTTCGGTATTAAACTTCCACATACTTCCACCAAACTTCCACATACTTCCACTGCGGAGTACACTTACTTCCACTTGCGATTAAACTCTCGGGGTATATTCTACAATTAAATAATTTCATTTGTCAAGATATCTTTTTGCGCGATCGATCTTTTTTGTTTATTTACAGCATCGGTTGTCAGGGAGGTAGGTTGTGTTTACTGGTTTCTAAGTCTAACACGTCGGTAAGTGATTTACTTACCGACGTCTTAGCCCTACATACATTTAAGTGGTCCTAAATAATATATTACCTAATTCATTACACAAAAGGAAAAAAAAAGAAAAGAAAAAAATAAGAAGATTGATATTTTTTTAATGAACAGAATCCGAGACAGAATCGAACAGAACAATACAAAAAGTAATAAATAGCATGAAAACAATTTCACCAAAATGCAAATTATATTTTAAACTGATCGAGAATTATAAATGTCACTTTTCACATTTCGTTCATTTCGAAGAAATTTAAATTATTTTATGTCATACTAGTTCGTTATTGTGTTTTTATTGCTTAGTTACCAACTATCTAATGTCGTACTTTAAGCCCGTGCGGGCATAAAGTTCACTTTTTGGCCCGCGCGGGCATAAAGAGAAATAATTTTTTGTTCAACTTATTTAATAACCATGTCGTAAGCTTCTTTAGACTTTTTTGGCAACAGATTTACAGTTGCTTTCTTTGCGTTTTCAATAATTTCGTCAGAAATTCCAAAATCTTCGTTCATTTTGACTTCTAACTTTGACACATATAAAATTTATTGTGATATTATGACATTCACGTTTGTCAACATTCACCTATTGATTCAAACCGGAATTTTTGGAACATTGATTTGTATTTAGATTGGATTGCAATAACGAACTAGTATGACATAAAAGTTTGTATGTACCGCAGGCATAAACAGATGTGTATACCCTCGGGCGACTTAAAAATCCTCGGGCCAGAGGCCCTCGGCTTCGTAAGACGTCGCCCTCACCCTTGGTACATAAATAACTATTATTCGAAATTCGAATATTTCAATACGATCGCGCAAAAAATGGTATAAGCATTTCGAACGTTTAGGGTAATACCGGTCTCCAGCAAACTTGAAGGCTTGGGTACGTTCAGCTTCCAAACATTGCTGTCGACCGGTATACAACCCTTACCGTTCTTGATACTTAATATACTATTCTGATTTTATAAAGAGAAAGTTCCTTTGCTGTTCCATGTTTCAGCTTCTTCTTGCTTCTCATTATTTGGGATGTTTGAGTTTGTTCAGGACAAAAATGTTGACATCTGTCATCCATCACTCTGGTGTTTACCTTGTTCAATTTGAATTTGTAGCATTTTAATTATATAAGGCATAAAGCTTAAGCTCGAAATAATTAAAAATTTGAACCAAGATGAAACCACGGACCAATGCAAATAACTCTCTGTCACTATATCCTAAACTTTTTCTTTTTTAATATCAGTACAAACGTTAAATTCAGCGAGACATTGAGGTAGTACCTACAAAGGAAGTACAAATAGCATGAAAAAAATCAGAAAAATG
This sequence comes from Galerucella pusilla, assembly GCA_910591695.1. Classification (NCBI taxonomy): domain Eukaryota; kingdom Metazoa; phylum Arthropoda; class Insecta; order Coleoptera; family Chrysomelidae; genus Galerucella; species Galerucella pusilla. Next base: position 4,125 of record CAJUYI010006976.1, read on the forward strand.
GTAGTGTTTTGGACACCCCCATAATAAAAGTATTAATATAGGTAAACCTACTAGTGGGTTTGGAAAAGGAGTGAAGTTCAGAAATAAATTAAAGCACATGTTCTAATCTAGGTTGGGTTAGGTTCTATGCTCGGTTATATGTGAGTGGGGCCTTCTCGCGACCTCCACTGCGACCTTCGTTAGATCTATTGTGGCTCACCACTAGGGATGAAAATTCACCCCACAAGCCTTTGCTTCTGAACGAAGTCCATGGTTGTATTTGGTGATACTTATTTGTAGTCGTTCGGCTCTAAGGTACTAAAACCGAATATATCATACCTTACCATGCCCAAAGCTGGGCATGAGCATAGTATGTGCACCGCAGTTTCGTCCTCCAAATTACAGAACCGACAGTCCGAAGTCTGAACCAGACTCATCTTCTTTAGTCGACAATGTCCTGTAAGCAGACCCGACAGAATGCGTTTTTTGTACTTGAAGTGTAGTATATAAACACCTTCGAGTGAGAGAGCCCCGGTATGTCTGCCCAGTACGTGTGGGCTGTCTTCTCCGCCCTGGTAGCTATGGCCGATATAGCAGTGCTTTTCACAATGCCAAAAAATGGTTCAGGTCCGATAAATAGAGTCTCTGATCCCTTTTTTGCCGGAGTGTCGGCCCCCTCGAGGCGCTGGCACCCAGGTCAAATATAAATATACATTAATTATCAACTCACCCTGTAAAACTTTTTATTGCATACAGTTAGATGTTTTATTCAGTTCTAATCAAAGCTGATGTTGTTCGAATAACTAAAATAGAAAGGAATAAAAAATATTTACAAATTAAAATCCGCTGTGTCGTCGCTTTGTTTAGGTGCCGTTCATTTGTATCAACTCTTGAAATTAATGATACTCCAGATTCCTCTTTGGAAATTAAAAGATCCGTTTGATCAATAGTAAACAATAATGCCTACACGTAGATGAGAAACACACCGAGAATCTAATCAAATTTTCCTATCGGTTGTCGGTAATTTTAGATGAAAGAGGTCAGCTATTTAATTATTATGCAACAAAAACTATAACAATCTATCTCTTATTCCTGCAAATTTTTTTTAATTAAAATTGGTTTCAGAATAATATTGATGTACAGGGTGTTCATAAAATCATTCGAATAATTATTCAGAGGATGATTATCAATATTTAGATCATATAAGGAGCAATTCTGTAAGCAAATGTTAAATTTTAACACTCAGTTAAAAATAAGACAATCTGCCAACCCATTTTTGCATAATAAGCTTTAAATTATTAATGGAAAACTCTTTATTGGATCCCATACATGTTGAAATTTGAATCATAATCGTCACAAGTTTAAATTGAACATTAGTCCAAATATAATGAAGATTTAAACAAATTAATATGTTGTATTTTACCGTTCAGAATAAAAGAAATTGTTTTCAATATTGATATTGACTGGGGGTTAGGTGGTATTTAAATATTTATGCCGCATTCCGTAAAGCCAATTCGTCTAAAAACGATAGTCGTTAGGGTGTCAACAGGAAATACACGATCTAAATATAAAAATTGTTTTTATTTGGTAAACTTTAGGATAAGTTGTTACGTATATTCGTGGAATTGGTAACTTTGATAGTGCTACCTTAAAGTCACGTAAAATATGACATTTTTATCGTGACTTGAACGTTTTGTCCGAGCCATAACACTTTACAGTTACTCCCTCGGTTATTCCCCACATATTTTCCCTTTTTTATATAATTTTTTGGTACAGGAATGTCTTCCATGCAGTTTAGTTTGTTATTTTGTATCCCACAAAGATTGGTCATAATTGAAGGGTCCGGTGCAAAAACCGTTCAACTCCATTTTTCTAAATTTGTGGGAAATAAAAAAAAACTTTTAAATTGCTCGTTTTTTTATATATATATATTTATTGATAATTTAGAACAGGTATTAAGGAATAGTTCTAAATAAAAAAAAATTGAAATGCATTTTTTAAAATAAAAAAAAAATTGACACTCTTGGAGTTGACCGTTTCTTGCACCGAACTTTTCAAAAATAAAAACTAAACCAGAATTTTTCATTACATCTATTTATTATCAAAACAACGAAAACTATCTCTTCTGAACACCAGAGAATCTTGACACAAACTCCCACAAACTCCCACTGCACATGGCAAATTGTACTTTGTTTGCCATCTTTCTTTAGCTTTTATTACATCCACCGCAGTGCGAGGGAATTTTATCCACTGCTCGCATTTTTCTAGCATCTGGTCAGCAACTTGCGTCACAACTTTACAGACAGAAGTTTGGTGAACACCAATATCTTCTCCTAATCCTGTCTGAAACCTCGGATCACCCTAGTGTTCACTAAACATCGACAATTTAAACTATCGATGTTTCGAGAGCATTTTTTTTAAAGCATCGATATATCGATAGTACTATCGAGAGTACGAAAAAACCTATAGAAATGACAAAGTTAAAAAAAGCCAGAACATCTTATTTTTTTATTAAAAAATTAGTTTCAAAACAAGGATATATATATATATTATGTTTAAAAAACAACTGAATTACAAAAAATCACAGTATAAATTGCAACTTTTGAGTTAACTGTATAAACCCTCACTTCGTGGAATCTACTCATCATATGGTTTTAAATGAAACTAACTGTTTCTAAATGACTCCACAATATATTTGTAAAAATGTGTAAATTGCAAGTAAATTGACAATTGTTTCGATATAAATATCATCGTCAGAATGACAGAAGTTAATTTTTTTTTTTTTTTCTGACGATGATATTTATATCGAAGAAACAATTGTCAATTTACTTGCAATTTACACATTTTTACAAATATATTGTGGAGTCATTTAGAAACAGTTAGTTTCATTTAAAACCATAAGTATGCAACTTTTGAATTGTATGAGTAGTAAAGTGTACGTTTTACCATGGTTTTTTCTTATAAACGTAAAAGGTATTTTGATAAAAATTTGTAAAAATGAAATGAAATGAAAGGACATAGTGTGGGACATAGTAATATCCAAAGAAGGTCATATATATAGTGTGCGGTGTATGAGAATCGAGAATTAAAAATAAAATAGGTTAGGATTTTCTTCTAATTATGTTTTCGTCTTCTTTTCGTTTTTGGAAACCAGGTTACCTCGCTTTCTAACGGCACGGACAACTATCGATATTTTGTTAATACTATCGATGGTTTTCGATAGCCAACTATATCGATACTATCGATAGCTACTATCGATGTTCAGTGAACACTAGATCACCCACATACCTCAAAAATATTTTCATTTTATCAGTGTTACATATAGCACCACCTCTTGTTTCTTCTGATTCTACACCCAAAAAGTTGGTAGATAGCCACTCGACATTTCCTTTACTAAATCGATATAATGATTTAAAATCACGATCACACGTACTTCTTCTAGGTTTATAATATTTTTTAAACGCAAATTAAGCATGAACTCGGCCATAGCTCTGCCGCAATCAAACTAAAGTCTGGTTACTATTAGATTCTGATCCTAAAGAGCATAAACACAATTTTATTCATATGAAAAATGAGAATATTCTCACAACAATTTGTACATAAGAGTACCTACTCAAGTGGATTATCTGCTTCTAGTTCTTATTTATACCACGTAGATTATTTACTCCAAATTTTTAAGTATAAACTAAATGCTCATTTTCATTCACATGACTCAGTATTTTGAAGATGACTTTTAAAAAGATATATTAGGTATTTTTCAAAATCAAATGTTTACAAAAAATACATAGAGGCAAAAAGTTTAAGAATAGACGTTTAATTCCTGGGGCATTCCATAAACAGTTGGTTGGTCAATAGGGTGCTGACTCCCTCTAAAAATCCATAATAAATGAAAATAAATGAACAATATTACTTCCAGCTTGACCGTTTTAGAGCTCGTTTTAGAGCAACGTTAAAAAATGAATTTCAAAATATTATTTTCAAATAAACCACCCTGTAACATTTTTTGTATGCGTTTTTGTATACAGGAGGTTCAATCAACCTAAACCCAGAATATGCGGTATAATTTATGACTAATATTTTCAGAACAACCTGTTTATAGCACTTGACGATATTTTACCCCAGCTGACAATTAGCCAGTTCCAATAAAACTGTTTCGCGTGAAATCGACATAACCTGCGAGATTCTTCTTCTAATCTTAGCTCGATCATTATTTGTGTTATCCTGTTTTGAATTGTGTTGAATATAACTGCATTTGTAATACGCTAAATTGTTTGGAAAAAAACGTTCGTCAAGCCGTTTTAAATTTCCAATAAACAAATTTGATGGTGTCGTAAAAGTTTTGATAGAGTTTTCAGGTACTTACTATAATCTTTGAACTGTTAATCAAACGGAAATGATTGATTGCTGAATTATATACGGTTAATAAACGACTAAGACCGGACTGTATGTTGATCAGGTGCTTTTCAGAGAAAGCAGAACATCAATGTTGAAACTCCAATGAGACTGTTGGGGGTCTGATATTTTCACTAACGGTCGGCCTTCGGCTGTTGCGAGATTTCTTGTCATTTTAAGAGAATTTATGGACAGGTTATTGCATGCAGCAAATCCACACATTCCTCGATAATTGTGTAAATACTGTAATTTATTTTTATTTATAATTTATAGTTATTATTGCAACAAGTGCAAAAAGTAAGTGATTATTGCACGCGACGTGAAATTATATTTTTTTGCACGAGTTGCATTAAACACTTTATGCACGAGTTGCGTACAATATTTTTATACGTTTATGCGAAAACCAAAAAAAAATACTTTATTTAGGACACTAAGTGTACAAAAATAAAAATCGTGGTTCAATAGCAAAATATTTAATAATTAATTTACATTGAAAAGTTAGGAACTACTATGTTAGGGACAATAATTTATCTTAAACTCAATTTTTACCATTAATATTGAATATAAATCGATATAAATGTACAATTTGTGCATTTTGAATACTTCTGTATCTGTAAGATTTTGAAGGGTGGTTGACCCGAGGGGTGAACTACTATGCCAAAAAGGTGTCAGTATTTCGCTATTAGTGTAATTTCGCAAGATTTCGCGCGATCGCGCATGATTTCGCGTGATTGCGCATGATTTCGCGCGATTTCGCAAGATTTCGCGTAATTTCGCGAGATTTTGCTAATTATTGTGCATGATTGCGCAAGATTTCGCGTGATTGCGCATGATTTTGCGTGATTGAGCATGATTACGCGTGATTTCGCGTGATTTCCCGTGTTTAGCGCCACTTTAGTACCGGAAAATTTTACTATTTTGCTAATCATTGTGCATGATTGCGCAAGAGTTCGCATTATTTCACGGGATTGCGCAAGATTTCCCATAATTTCGCGTGATTTCCCGTAATTTCCCATAATTTCGCGTGATTTCCCGTGTTTCGCGCGGTTTCCCGTGATTTCGCGTGATTTCGCAAATTTGTGACAGTATTTCGCAGGGTGGTTCACCCCTCGGGTTGACCCCACAGCACTGAGGCCACAATTGGCCCATTATGCATCCGTCTGAGGTTCAGACGTCCTTCTAGCTCGTCTTCCAGCCTACTTGTTTGAAGTAGGCGATAACGTCGCCTTAAGTAAGCTCCCCCATGCTGGCTTGTGTGTTCGATAGTCTCATCTTCCTGTTCACATCCTCTACAAAGTGAAGTGTCAGACAGACCCAATCTGTAGAGGTGCTTTCGTAGGTGGCAGTCAGAATACCCGTGGCTGTCCGAAGGTTCTGTCTGTTCATAGTCACATTTTTTTGGCTACTTTCCTGTCCGAATACTGCAGCAGCTCCTTGGCAAGCCTGCAACCTTCTGCATCGTCCCATCTACCCTTGAATTTTTCATGAGAGTTTTCCTTTATTAGGTCAATCATAGCCGACGCAAACAGACCAATGAAAGTGCCAGGACCCAAGAGTTTTTGAGAGGCTGCTTTCCTGGCTAGTGAGTCGGCAATGTGGTTTCCTTTCGATTTACTGGGCCTTTTATCCAGCCTAGAGTGATTTCGTTGCTGCTACAGGCTTCGATCAGGGACATGTGACACTCCAGTACTAGGCCTGATGTGATACGAGGTCTGCTCAGGGCTACTAGTGCTTGTCTACTATCCGTAAGGATGTGAATTTTATTACCTGTGGTGTTTCTTTTGGTAATCTCTTTTACGGCGATGTAGATAGCAGTGAGCTCTGTTTAAGCAACGCTGACATTACAGCCCATCGCCCATTTAATGTTTAGATTCAGAGATCTGTAGTAAATTCCACATCCTGAGCCCATATTGGTTTTAGAGCCATCCATAAAGATGCGGATTGCGCCTTCTTCTGATGTGTCTTGTGTGTTATATTTAATGATTACCTAGTAGGGCCTATGGAAGGCATATTGTGGTGAGAAATATTTGTTTGAGTTCTAGTACATCTTTTCCAGTATCTGCAAGAGGTGTTGCGGATAATCGTCTGAATCACCCTGTTTAATGAATATCTTCATATCTTAATATTTCCAATAAAATGTTTCCATTTCCTAACATCCTACATTTTTCATTCCCTTAATCATAACTTGTTTTCACTCTTATTAACTGAGGTCCTTATTTAAAATTTAAAAATCCTGTTCCCCTCAAACTGTGCGTACCTGATTTGATGCCACACACTTTTTTCAATCTCCCAACGGACAGTAATAATATATTTTCCCCTAATGAAAGCGAATTCTGTTATTAAAGATGTTTGCAGTTTAATCGGGAAATTGGAAGCACCAGATTTACATTTCAATAAAATTACCATCTCATTTTATCAAATTTCTGTCGTTATTTAGTCCGTTTATATTTTGAATAGTTGCGATTTTTTACATACAATAATTATGTATTCAGGGTGTCTCAATTTATAGATATCGCGTCTTCATTGATTCTGTTACATGGCGACGTTGTCATTATGTTGACAGTTCCAGTTACATTTCAACAAAAACTCTTAGTGCATGCTCCCTACGCCTATGGAATTCTTTGACTGACCTGTGACGTTACCCAATAACTAAATCTTCTCCGACACCCCCACAGGCGATAAACTTGCTGTGCGATTTTAGTTAATCGGTTGTAATATTATACTTTGAAAATATGGTCACAGTTTTACCAAACACTTGCGTGCAAGAATCCTATTTTATCAGCACTACTATATCAATGTAAACAAAACATGATCGTCCTCAATGACCATTTTAAATATCTCTTACAATAATATTTTTGATAAAAAAATGACAATTTATTTCACGAGGGGCACTACATACCCCCCTTAGAGAGAATGGTCTTAGGGTTTAAACATAAGAAAATAAATAATACAGCTGTGGCATAAAATTATCACTAATGCCTACAGGTGTTAACAATCTAACTTTAGAGCCTCAATGTTCGTTAACGAAGTGCGTAAGGAAATAGTATATTATACAGCAAGGTGGTGAAGACTATTATTAGGTATTTACCGAGCACCAACATAAGAATAAGGTGCGAGGCTTATAAATGTCTTATAAATGTCTTTTTTTTTCATCTGATAGGTTTAGAATGGGAAAGCTTTATTGAAGGCGCCGCCTAAGGCAAAAAAAATCGGGTACCACGACCTAAAGCAATTCATCAAGTTCAAGAAATAATGTTTTTTTTTAATTATTTGTTTGACTTGGCTACATCTGAGAGTATTTTTAAACATCGTTTTTCGTTTTGCCCCCTACAGCTGGAATGGTTATATCCATGTATATATATATATATATATATTTTTAAAGGAGCGGTCCCTTCGCCGGCACCACGTCAGCCTCTTGGGCTTATTGTGGATTCTCCTAACATTCTGACTACAGCCTATTCAGCCAATCTGTTCCCTGTATTAGCTCATACAGGTTTTTTACTGGTTCAGCGTCTCACAGTTGCATAATATGTGCAGAGCTGTTTCAGTGTCCTTTTTGCATCTCCTGCATGTGAGGTCTCCGTTATACAGCCCCACTTTTTCAGGTGCTCCTTTGTGGGAAAGTGTCCCGTAAGAAGCCCCGTTATGGTGCGTAGTTTGTTCCTGCTCATTGAGAGCAGTTCTTTTGCTACTTTTTCTGATGGTTCTTTCATAAATTTCTTCCCATGTGTTTGCCTGGGCGAATTCTCCCAGAGTTTTATGGATTGTTCTTTTACTCACCCTTCAACCATGACCTAGTGGAGCATCTGACGATGCCCACAGATGGTTCGGATCCGTTCATAAGTGTTGACGATCCTGCTCTTGCAAGTTCGTCAGCTTTTTCATTGCCAGCGATTCCTTTGTGACCTGGGACCCATCCAGCCGAGATGTTACCTGTATATTAATTTGGGAGCACCTATTTTAAAAAGTGAGAGATGATTGGAAATTGAAGCTTTTATCAAAACAGAAAATCAATCTCACCAAAGTAAATTTAACCTCTTCGGCTAAATTATTCACAATTGTTGAGGGCTCTATTTGTATTGCCACATCCCGATGAATACTCATATTGCGGCAGTATGCTAATAAAAGGGATTGAACCCCCAAAAATTCCCCCCCCCCCTTATGTACGTCCCTGTGTACTCGTTATGTCATCAGTCATTTTTGGTTGAGCGCGAATTTTAAACTAATGGCATTTTTATTCAAATAATTTCATCTTGATAGGTAATTTCAAGCAGCAAATATGTTAAAGACAATGTCCTGGGTATACATCATTATGTTGCACATGTTTATGTTGAACTAATATCCTTAAATT
>CAJUYI010006977.1:0-12842 GCA_910591695.1 Galerucella pusilla
GGTGTTCCGCTCCTCTATTACTTGTACTGATTCAAACAATATTAATTTTGGACTAGATTTCAATGTTGCCAAGTGGTCCCAATTTTTAGACAGTCTAAAGAATTTCAAATTGAAATTCCTCTCTTACTGCACACACTTGAAGTATTGCCAATTTTTCTATAGATAACAAAATTGTATTAAAAAAACAATGTTGCCAAGTTCTCAAGTTTTTCAATCGGTTTATGGAAATTGATTTGTTTTCTTCAGCGATTTCCAATTTCACGCAAAATAAATTCCTAATCCTGCAATAAGGATCAATAAGATCTCGCCTGAATGAACATATCGTGTAAGGGAGAGGGAATATAGACCTTTTATTCCACTTTAATGGGCCGTTTAGTCTCGATATATCACGTACAATTTAACCTGACTTTAAAACAATAGACAAGAATTAACATGTGGTCCAGTGGCTGGGTACATGTTGTCGTCCAAGCTATTAATTTGAGTTTGTTGTTTGCAGGAAGACTTTGGTCTATTGGAATTCAAGGTATCAATAATTATTTTCATGTAATATCAATATCAATATTTACCAATACTTATATATGTTTGTTAATACGAGGGGCAATACACAAGTTCTTGAAGTAGAAAAAAACGGTCTTCCCAGATGGACGTGCTGGTAAAATTGACTATGTCTTTTTGGTTCGACAAATTGCAGACATAAAATATAATTTTTAGTATCTCAAGCACCACAAATTGAATTTGTCAATGGAACTTAATAAATCTCTCACTGAAGGTGACATTTACGATAATAATGATAATAATATAAGCTCGTATTTTGAAAAATTTATTCTACCTCATAAATATTTCAGTTCAACTTTTCTTATTATATGGTTTATGAATAAAATCACGGAAAAGGTAAGAAACAAATATATTTTTTGAAAATTTTCATGTTCAACTCCAAATTTTGAGGTTAGAGAACACCATATATGCTGTTTCCACTATGAATTCGGGGTCGTACTTGGTGATATTTCGGGGGGGGGTCAGTAGTCAAAAAACTTTTTTTGCATTTTGAGCACCCCAAATGAGAAAAACTCCCAGAATATTTTCGTTTCGTTATCTTGGCGGGTCTTTAGAAAATTTGCTTTTTAAAACAACTTTAAAATTCAAACAAAAACGTTCGCGTTTGAAACATCCTGTATGAAACCGCCTAGGTGAAAAGTAAAGACTATGGTTGGCATTATGGTTATATCGGCTTACATAATAACAACAAGTAATATAATAAGTCAACCGGTTTTTCAACGATATTTTTTAAGTGGCTATACAGTCAGGGAGGTCTGTCGTTTTAAGATCGCCCGTTGTTCGGTGTGATCGTGTTTGAAGTGTAATTGGATTTTGACTTTCTTTATGGCCCAAAAAACAAAAAAAATTGAATCAAACACACTACTAGAGGTAAAGGTTGAGGAGGGAGCTATAGGATTTTTATGATAAAAAGACAATGATGTCATATTTAGCTCATTTCCAATAAATATTGATTTACCAACCGTAAATACAATTCATCCTTAACAATCTATCCTAACAGCCAGGGCAATTTACAGGTAACGAGTTGGCAAAACTTCCCCAGTTTGTTTTGACGTTTATCGACATTCGATTTTAAATTCATTGTTTTTTTGAGATTGAAAAAACAGTTATTTTCATAACTAATTATTTAGGCAAATCTTCAGTGTGTAGTTAATAAAATGCCGAAGCAGCTGAACAGTAAATGTCAAGAGATGGTAACATCTTCGTTAAGCTACGAGGATATATTGATATCTACCCAAGTAACATATTTCATTTGCCAAGCAAATAATGCTAGATCGAAGCAAATAATTCAGAAAAAATGCTTAAGTTTAGCATATTCTTAGCATTATTTTATAGAATTATTTCAGCATTCCTTCAAAGACGTCCAATCTCTTTCGAGGCCAAATATTGCAGCCAAGTAGCAATGATTGCTAATAAGTCATTAAAAGTAGCCAAAGAATAGAAATATTGGCTTTAAAAAATGCCAAAAAATGAATGGCCAAATTGGAATTTTGTATGGTCATAAAATGCCATTTAGTGCTTCAATGAGTGCCATTTAAAAGCAATGATACGAAGTTTGGTATTGGAATTAATTTGGATTTTAAATGGAAATAAATTCCAAAAAAATTCATTACTGTATTGCTAACCTCAATGCGATTGTAAATCTCAATTCCAGTTGAAAGGTTTCATAATATTTCAGAAATCATTATCGATCATGGAGAAGAAAAAGATTGGATTAAAAATAAATGGAAAATCACAAAACTACGGAAATTTGGACGAACAGGTGCGTATTACAGGCGTGTACATAAAAGTAGTAACGCAGCTAAAAGTTACAACGAAATAACGATAGAACCAGAAGATCACCTTCCTGGTTCTTGGACCGCGTCTCTTTATTGGCCTTGTCGTGGGACTCTTTCTTCACAGGCTAATACCACTACGTCTTGGTAGAAAATTTGTTGTTGCTGTTGTTCCCATCCCATGCGTCAGGAACAACACATAAAATTATTATCTCCACTTTCTAAGGTCTCAATAAATTTAAAGGTGTTCATTTTTTATTAGGAAATGATTATAAAATATGACCTATAAAACAATCTATTACTCAAAACATAACTTCACAATAATCTTCTTTTTCTTCAACTTTATAATCTTGAAAGTTTTCACAAAGCAATACAAACAGCTATCTAGCTTTTAATTCCATAAAGCTTCGTATTGGCATAGAAAAATGCCTATTAAATACAATAAAGACATGGCCGAACCGTTTGCTCACGATAATGAGCAATGTTGCCATAGTTTTTATATCTATATATTGATAGGTATATGATACTATTTTTATAGTATAAGTATAGAATATGCAAATAATCTGGTTCAGGATATTATTTGATTCCAAACTGGGATACAAATTTCAGAAAATCTGGGAAATATAAATTAAATTAATCCATCAAATATAATATTATCAATCAATCCAACTAAAAATACTATAAAAAACTTCAATTTCAATTGGATGTATATAATTCATTGATAAAAATTGAATATGGCAACACCGTAATTTATAATAAAAAAATTTAATTTTTGAAGTATATTTTGCTCACAGTTATCACTGGCCCCTCTGTTTTCAGGAAGTATTTCATTCACATTTCACAGAAAATTAAGGTTTGCAGAGATTTCTAATGGTTCACAATGATATTTTCCAGTTTCAAAAACAATAATAATTGTCATAATATATTGAAGGAAAGATCTCTGCCATAACAGTTGACGATGTTCGTTTTTGTGAACACCTACATAACTGTTGGCATAAATTTCCAATATAAATCTAATATTTATCCAAAACAAAACTTTATTAAATTCTCACGAGAAATGTTCAACTGCGCATGATCATTCAAAGCATTGAAAGCCATTTCTGGACTAAACGACTGCTTCTTTATATCGCTTCGACAGCCAATGTTGGCAATCAAATCTAATAAAATGCTCTTTTGGTGCCAATTTATGGCTATTTAGGCCTACAGGTTGAATTGCTAATCAGCTATCAAATCTACTTTAAGGCCAAACCGCGCGCTCCCTTTAGGCAGCGATTACGTAATGAATGCTACATGTAGAAGCTTTAGTGGACGGCTTCAATTGCCTATTAGCTTCAAGAGTGACACAAAAGTCGATTTTAAATCTACTTCGATGCTTGTTGTGTTACTTGGGTAGTTAGCCTAGACCAGCTCCATGCATAAACAAAATATTGCGTTACCATAGCAACGAACAATAACTCATTAGAAGTGTCAGTGTGAAATTGGACGTCAAAAAAGTAAACCAAAGTTACGCAATAAATTGAAAGAAAAAAGATGTCCACCGAAATTGTGAAAATCGAAAAATTGGAGTATCGAGCCATCATCAAGTAGCTGTATTTAAAAGGGTTGAAAGGTAAGCAGATTTACGAAGATATGCTTAATACCCTTGGTGATCAATGTTCGTCTTCTCTAAGACCTAAGAAGTTTCGTGTCCAAAAATCTGCTGAAAAAGTTCTTGCTTCAGTTTTTTGGGATTGCCATGGAGTAATCATGATTGATTTTTTTGATAAGGGTAGAACAATAACCGGAGATTACTATTCGACATTACTGACCACTCTAGAGTTTTTACTCTTTTTACTAGTGTTTTGTTTTTACAGGACAACGCTCCTGTACACAAATGCAAATGAAATTCTGATTTAAGAGACCTTTAATTTATCAATAATAAATCATACAACAAAGCACTTACTGTCAAAATAACAAATTTTAAATTTTTAAAAACTTTGCATCGGAGTATCATGTCATAGGTAACTAGATGTCAGCAAATAATTGAATATTAAAAAAACAAATTTAAAATTTCTCGAGAACTATTAGAGTTAGATATAGGCAACCCTAATACCAACTGAAAGGTAATAAATTCCCACGTTTAACAGACCCAACAGATACAGGGTGTTCCATTTAAATTAAGCCAGAAATTTATGTATTAAATGGTTAGTGTTATTCTGTCATAATAAAAACACCCTGTATATGATAGCATACCAGTAAATATTGAAAACGGAATGTTAAAAGCTTCTAGTGAGATGGTGTGAAGCAAATGTGGTTATTCGTTTTTATTTTGAAGTTATTGTATTTTTTCGGAGGGTCTACAAATTATGTAAAATCGATTTATCCTGGAAACTGAACTAGATAGGTATAGGGAAATGTTAATGAACTTACATTATTTTTAATAGTACAATTCAAAAATGTGATAAAATACAGGGTGTTTCATTTAAAGGAACCTAACTTTGATAAGGCACGCTTTTTTGGAGCACCCTGTATATTCCAAAATATTTTTAGATTATAGTCCTAAGTGACCTACATGATTCTACGTCTTATTTTTTCTACTTATATTTGCCGTTAAGACGCCAGAGAATAGTTCGTTCATAGTGCCCCACCCTGTATAATTGTTACATATTTAAATGTAAATGTCAATCTAACATCAGATTGACTTTTCTAGTTTTCGTTAAGTTAAGAAAAAAACTACAGCTTGGCAACATCGCAATATTTTGTTTTGCAACGACATCGTCTTTTTATCGTAAATAAACTATGGAATGATTGTTTTTGTATTGAAAAAATTGTTATTTCTCGTAAATTTGCAGTAGAAAGTGAATATTTTTAACAGTGTGACTAGAGTTTATACCAAATATACAGAAATCTGTCGAAAATACTAGGCGCCACACTGAATTTATAATTTAAAACATTGCAAAAAGGTTTTCAATAAACACTTTTTGCAACCCTCGATTGTACCAATATGAAACCTCACCCGACTTTAACCTACCATGAAGACCATCATTTTTGTATCACTCTGAATTAGATTTAACCTTCAAAAAATTAAAGATACAAACGAAAGAGATATCGTTTATCTCTTGCTCTACAGCTTTTGTCAGTCCCTCGCATATGTACTGAACAGTGAAGCAGCGGTTAAGTTCAAAAGATTCAACTTGACTTCTAAATGACAGACAAATTACTTGTTGATAGCCGTAGACTTTACTAAACAAACATGAACATTTTTCAAATAGTAAAGCAGAAAAAATGTGACGAAAGATCCGAGTAATTGTGTTTTAAATTGGATGTGTGAAAAAATATATATATAAATGCTTTATTTAGTCAATAAACAACTAATACAAAGTAAATACAGTTTCACAAAATAATATATGTATAAATAATAAATAAAAGTTATTAATCTAATTCTAGTCATATGAAAAACAAAACAGCACTTAATATAATAATAACAATAAATACCTCAATACCTAAAATAACCTGCTTATAACTAGCAAATATTGTTTTAGTTTTCGTTTGAATTCATTAATTATTTCAAATTGGACGTGTGAAAAAATATTTGATGGATAAGTTGGTTGGAAAATCGATTCATTGTATTTTGTAAATTCCTGTACATCTGTATATTGAAAAATTATTAGCCTACTATAGAACCAAACAAAATTTCAATGTCAAAATATTTTATTACTCAACATATTCTCCTCTTAATTGGATACATTTATTACAGCAAACCTACAACGTCTTTAAACCTTTCAATAAAAATGTTTCTTCTTGCTATGCAAACCAGACCTCCACAGCATTTATTACCTCCTCGTTGGAAGAAAGTTTACGACCTTTTAAACTTTTTTTTCAGTTGAAGTAAGAGATGATAGTCGGACGGAGCCAAATCTGGTGAATAAGGGGGGTGTTCTAGTAATTCAAACCCTAATGGCCGGTTTCACATGAGAGATTTATACTAGGTATAATTATTCTGGGAATAAAGTTATACCAGAATTTATACCCAGTTTAAAACTAGTTGGTTTTACGATGCTTTTGTACACCGGTATAGCAATTCTTGGAGTAAAAATCCAGTGACAATCCCAAAAAACTAAAGCAAGAACTTTTCGAGCAGATTTTTGGACACGAAACTTCTTAGGTCTTGGAGATATTATAGCCCAGGAAATAGTTGTTACTTCTTGGCTGAACGATCACTGTCTATATAAAAATATTTTTCAAAAAAAGCATTAGAATAATTATTATTCTGCGAAACAAAACAAAATTTTCCAATTTTCCACAGTATTTGATAGAAACCACAAACTATTGTTCAGTTTGTATTGTCACTCATCGCCTCTACTAATAGGATACAGCACGCAATAGCAGATGTATGGATTTATGTTGACAGATTGTCATTCATTAGACATTAATAAACTCATTATGATAGCCATTGATAATTTACATGATGAGAGATGATTTTCCAGTCAAGGAATTTCTATTTGTATTAGATACAATAATATTTGATAATTAAAAATCTAAAATTAGGTCGCTTGAAAGATAATTTTAACGCATAAGTTGTTGTGTAACGTACAAATATACAGGGTGTCCCGGTATAAAAAAAATTGAAAAAGATAGAGGGAGTGTCCTGGGACTTTTAGGTTTCACATTCTAGAGCTGAAAACCTTTGCAAGCTATCCTAATAAGTATACGATTTCTTGTCTTGTCTTTCCCCAATGACTCGAGCATAGACTGGAGATTTTCCAGCGCTTCATTTCTTGGAGATCCTCTATATCCTGGAGATCATTCCCATGACACATTAGTGTCTATACCAGTGCTTTAGGAGCCTGTTGTATTTCTCCCTCACAGCCAAGAAGTACAAAAACTCCTTCCTTTAAACCTTTTGCAAGCTCTCCTAATAATGATAAGATATCTGGTCCTGTTTTTTTCCAAACTACTCTAGATTCAAAGTTACTATGATTTCACGCATCTCTTGTTTATCCTAGACAGATTATTTTCCGTCACTCTTATTTCCTGGAGATCTATGTGCTGTAAGAAATATTTTACTCCAAGAAGATATTCACATCTCACCTTAGGTCTATACCAATGCTCCAAGACATGAAGGAGCTTCAGGATATGAGATCAATGACTGGGAGAGAATTGTTTTCCCCAATTACTTGCACGCTCATTTCTTGGAGATCCTCTATATCCTGGAGATCATTCCCATGACACATTAGTGTCTGTACCAGTGCTCTAGGAGCTGTTAGCCTGTTGTATTTCTCTTGGATACTCAAGAAGTACGAAAACTCCTTCCTGTAAACCTTTTGCAAGCTTTCCTGATAATGATAAGATATCTGGTCCTGTTTTTTTTCCAAATTACTCTAGATCTACAGTTACTATGATTTCATTCTTCTCTTGTTTAGCCTAGACAGATTATTTTCCGTCACTTTCATTATCTGGAGATCTTCTAAGTGCTGTAAGAAATATTTTACATCCCCATCTCACCTTAGGGAAGGTGAATGAGCTTCAGGATATGAGAAGGCTTGAGATCTAGGGTCTATATTGGACCAGAACTATTGACTGGGAGAGCAGACAATCTGTATCTGTAGAGTAGGGAGGGTGAGTGTAGGCTCACAGCACTTAGGCCACATGTGACCCATTGTACATCCTCTCGAGGAGTTGTCCTCCTATGTCATCGTCCATCCTCTCCTTTCCAGGAAGGTGGACAGGTCACTAGGAGACATCTCCTTTATATCGGCAGGTGTAGGCCAAGACTCACCGACCACACACTCTCTTATTGACGATAACTCCGGACACTCGCATAAGCATGCCTGACAGTTTCATCTTCCTGTTCACACATCCTGCATAGAGGTGTGTCCACTAGCCCCATAGTATAGAGGTGTTTCCTTAGTTGACAATGGCTAGTAGGAAATCCTACTGTTAAACGTAGGCTTTTCCTGGACATTGCCAAATATTTTTTCGGCGCCAGCTTCCCAGGGTCGCCCAGAGTGATCCTGGCAAGACTGCATCCTTTGATTCCATCCCATCTCTTAAGGGATTGAGCACGGGTGTAACGTTTGGCTAGTTCCGCAATTGTCGAAGTCGTTAGGCCGTAGTTGTCACTGGATCTTAAAATGTTCAGTCCAGCCGCTTCCCTGGATAAAGAGTCGGCTATGCGATTACCTTAACTCCTGCCGTGTCCTTTAACCCACCTCAGGATAATATTGTTATCTGCCGAGGCGTTAGCTAAATCTTGGTGGCACTCTTGTACTAGCCCCGATATAACACGTTGTGTGTTCAAGGCTAATAGGGCTTGTCTACTATCAATGCAGATTGTCATGTTTTTGCCAGACATTCCTTTTCTGGTTAGTTCTTCAGTGGCAATTGAGATACCAGCCAGTTCTGGTTGAACCACGCTGGTATTGTTTCCCATTCCTTACTTAATCATCAGGCTTAGTGCTCTCGAGTAAACTCCACATCCTGAGCCGAAGAGAGAAGACAATATAAATATGAATCTTTTTCATATTTGGATTCATTTCATCCACAAATATTTTCACTATTTTTGCATATGTTTTTAATAAAATAACCTCACAGTGTATAAATTGACACATTTTAATATCTGGTGAAAAAAATTGTACTACTATTTATTTAAATTTAGTTCAATGCCAGCAGTCGAAACGATGTCCTTATTTTAGGCTTCAACAAAAAAAAGCCAATCTGTTTTAAAAACCTTTTCGACAAAACAAAACAAACAAAATAGAACGGTTTTAGTGATTCACGATTGACACTAACTCTCGAAATAAATCAAGAACAACGTGCTAATATACGCTGTCGAAAATAGCCCAGTCATTTAATAACCTTTTTTTTGCAGTTCATTTTTTTTACTGTCCACAATTGAATTATTTACAATTTCAATTATTTTTTGAATGAGCCCATTTTTACCGGGATTTATGAGTTTATGAGTTTCAAATAGACAAATTACTACCATTTTTCTAGTACACAATGACGTCGCACTGTCGTCCGTCTGAGTTTAGCCTAAGTGTTCTCGTCTACGCGGCTACGGCTACGACTACGGCTACGGCTACTCGGCTACGCTTTGCATCACTATATCTTTTGCTCATACTATACACACAGTATAGAAACGAACCAGTAGTATAACTCTTATAAATTTCATTCATAAATTGCCAGAGCATTTGATGACCTTGAACGGTTCGCTTTACGATTCATTTTACCATAGGCGTAGGTGGCATAAGTTTTAAAATGACTTGAACGTGTTAAATGTTTTTTTTAAATATTGTAGAACAGTACATTGATGAGTGAGTAAATAATAGTCTTATACAAAATATTTATTGGTTTGTGTAATATAGTCGTACCCTGAATAAAAGTTTTATTAAATATTTTATTGGAAAATCAACACAAGGATGTACAAACTCTGTTGTTTGACTAATATTTATAAGTGATTCGACAATATTATCTTCCGTAGCAACTTTCTCAAAATTCATTTGGAATAATGTTTCTAATAATAAGATGTATTGTACAAAATTTTCATGCGGCATATTCTAGTTTCCAAAAGTATCCTTATTCGTATTTTCATAAGCTCTAAGGTAACAGTATAAAGTATAAATAACAGTATATAAAGTATTTTTGGCATCAAGTGTTTCGAGCCAAACTTTAGCTCTGAAACAAAAACAAAAAATTAAATCAATGCATGAAACTAAGGCTCATAAATGTAATATGAAGATCAAATCATAAAGTATTATACTTTTCGTATGAAAATACAAACAGTTTCTCACCTTTCTGAATCCTTTGGAAAACGGTTAAATGCTTCATCACAATTATAATATTTATTGTTACCTCCACGAACTACACACACACTACCCGTTTTCTTCTTTTTAATGGCATCCATTGCAAAAAAATGCTTATAAACTATAAAGATAATACCGAAAAGCCGTAAAAATATAGGCTTAGAACATAAAACAAACAGGAAGGAGTCTTGTCATTCATTAGTTGTATAAGAAAATGCGACGGAAGTATAGTATAGGACAGCTTATAGTAAAACATAATATTTAATACATTTCAATAAGCTACAATTTTAAAATTTTACATATCCCATACCCTATACAAACAGTACGCCACTGTCAAAACGGAAACGACTATTCGCCATTTGCAACCTCCTATTTGGACGCAAATTTATTTGGTAAATTGGTGGTTTCAGCTGACGCCATACTGTGGTGGATCGTGTGGATCGTATTGTAGTGCCATCTAGCGGCACTTATCGAAAGTAGGCCCGAGTTAGAGAAATAGGTAACTACTAAGGGTAATTAATGTGGCACCATCTACATTTTAATCACTTAAAAATATCAATGATGCCATGTTTCAATTATCTCTCAATCTCTCTCAATTCTCTCAGTTCTCTCAATTCTCTCTCAATCCTGTCTATTATTCTCTGTTCACATCAACTTCCAACCCTCTAAATAACCCTTCACCAATAGTTAAACCTATCGCTTCTACTCTAGCTTCATTAACAAATAACATAAACCTCTCACTCACAAACACCTCTCCGTTTTCTCCAGCCCCTTCCTGGATCATGCACCCTCCTCAGGTCAATACTTATTTATCCAAATTTAATAAACATGAAACACCTAAAAATCTCATGATTAAATCATTTCATGAAATCATCCATAACAATCATTACGACTTAGTATTATACTCCGACGCTTCCAAAAGTGATACAGGAGTTGGCTGCTCAGTTACCACAGCAAAAAATCTCATCAGCACTTCCCTAATCCCTTCTTTGTGCAGTGTGCATACTGGAGAATTATACAGTATTCTACAAGCTTTCAAGCACATCAACCATCCCAATAAAAAAGTTGCCATCTGTACAGACTCTCTAGCGTCTATCCTATCCATCCAAGAATTATTTACTGAACATCCCATTGTCCAAGAAATCCATCATTCTTATCACCATATCTATTTCCTAAACACCACAGTCACCATAATATGGATACCCTCACACATCGGTATACCTGGAAATGAACTGGCCGATCAGCATGCCAAATCAGCTTCAACTACTGCCACAATTACTGCTCATATCCAAATTTGCAAGGATATTAAGGCAGAAGCAAAAAGAATCGCTAGACATACGTGGCAAACTCACTGGAGCTCCACCAAGACTTCACTAGTATCCATCCAGCCTATTCTCAACTCACCTCTGTTTAGTGAGCCTACTGAACTCTCTAGACAAGAATTATCAATCCTTCGGAGACTTCGAATAGGCCACACCAAACTCACTCACAGCTACTTAATGACCTCAAGCAACAGACCTTCCTGTCAAAGCTGCCAGTGCCCACTTACCATTAAACACATCCTGGTTGATTGTCGCCAATTTAGCACAAGAAGACGACAACATTATCTCAAATCCCAGCTGCAAGACATCCTAGGGGACCCAAACCAAATCGAGCCAACACTGAATTTCTTGAAAAATATATCACTATATCATAAACTTTAAATTATTTTTTTTGTAACTATCTGTATTAATTACTGTTTTTTGTAATCGTCCTGTGCAAGTGGCCATAGTTGCCGAGCACATAAATTGAATAAAAAAAAAAAAAAATTATAAACAAACTAGACATTTCAGTGTTCCTGTGGAAACCCGAGACACACATATATTTGTGATATTAATAAAAGTTTTAAGTTGAGAACATTATCTATTTATTGTTCGCCAATCGCCACACTTCTATTATGGAGAAAGATAAGTTACTGTCATAATTCCAGCAATACCATGGTTTCAGTTTTCCAAAAGGGCCACGCGCTGGTAACATTGTGACACTTACTTATCTTTGTCCATAATGGAAGTGTGGCAAATAATAAATATTTATGTTTTTAACTTAAAACAAATAAAGTACACAATTGTAAGAAACCTTTTTTTCTAGTATATATTATGTATAAACTTAATAATTTTTAAAATGTACACGAAAACATAACATTCATAATGGCACACACATATTTGAGGTGTGCGTCTTGGTTTTTTACAGGAACTCTGAAATATCTAGTTAGTTTATAATTGAAACATGGCAACATTGACAATATTAAGTGAGTTAAAAGTAGATAGCTGTACAATAATTACAGTTTATCTCCCAGTTTCCTACCTTGTACCTACTTTCAATACGTGCCGCTAGATAGCACTACAATCGATCCACCGCAAAATGGCGTCATATAAAACCATCAATTCTCCTTCCTGTCTGATTTATGTTCTAAGTACTATACATGACTAATTTTTGAAATACAAAGTGTTTTTTTTTCGATTTTGTCAGAACATTCAAATTATTCATCTACATTTTTCTTTTATATTTAATATTCCACTAAAAATGTCCCTGGTCTATAACACATACTGCATCCTCTGTAGAAAAACGTGTTCAATACTTTCGAACAAGACTCGTTTTTTTTGACAAGTCATTCGTTCATTGGCGTGAAGGTATATAAATGGCAACAACGTTGCATTTGCTGTTGCTGTTTTTTTTCCCAATTTTTTTT
>CAJUYI010006978.1:0-12841 GCA_910591695.1 Galerucella pusilla
CAAAATTTTCCACCTATAGGATACCCTATCCGTGGACACGCTGTATAAGGATATCATCATATACAATGTGTTTGAATTCCATTTATTTTCCTGGGTTTGTTGAGATAATAAAGTTTAGTCCGCGGTTTGGTCGTCCACCGCTGGGGCAAATTAGGTGTGTAAGGTAATGTTCCGCGGCGCTTGCGTTAGTTGAAGCATTTTCGGCGAATTTTTGTATATTTGGTATAAACTTCCAAGTCGGACTTCTAATTTTAATTTCATAGTTCCGCTGGCAAACCTCTAGTCACGCTGTTCTTACAATACAATGCTATTAAATCGAATATTTATCAAAATATGTTCGCCACACGACGAATTTTTCTAGTTTTCCTAATTTTCATTATTCCAACTTGAGCTACAATGACTCTAAAACCGTTTGTGTTCATCATTTACTCAAATTGAGGAAATATTTACATATCTACGAGCTCGTTTGTATTGTACAACTGATTTTGAACCATCCGTGTCTTCTAATTCAAAAGAGCCAAGCGGTAGGCGCATGCGGACAAAGATAAGGTTACTTTTAGGCAAATTTCAATACATTTCCGTTCAGTTTTGTAGTATAAGATGACGAACGCACCTCTATATTCCGCTAGGTGATACATCAACATCATTCTTTCTCAACGAGACTGTCTTTTTTGGTGAAATGATAAAAAGCAACGAAAATAATTGAAAGATTTAACTTTTATGTAGATTTAACTTTGGTTAATTCGAATACTGATGTAAAAATTTATGTATAGGATGCACTTTAAAAAAAAAAAATTGTAGTTTCACTTGGATATAGTGAGAGATGTTTTATACATTTATAACATAGATGACGGTAAGAGTAATACTTATGGACAAATTTCACAAATCGGGGATGACAATAGTTAAGAAATAATATAAATTCTAAAGGTGCAGTCACACGATCCGTCATTCGACAAACAAAATTCGATTGACTAGTGGACGTGGAGGAATATTTTCTTCATTTTCTTTCCAATAGAAAAACTTTGGACTTGAAGGAAATATACTGGAACTTTTAATGATTGTTTCAACCCCTTATTTTGTGAAATAAAAATTTCAGTATATCCAAGATTAAATCTACAATTCATGAAAGAAAATTTTTGTAAAATGATCGAGTTGGGTTCATATAAATCACATTGTATTTAGACATAGATTGCTTCCTGTTGTCTGGAATATTTAGGAAAGAACTCTGTAGCTATAAAGCAGCGATAGTTAAAACTAATCGAAGACTGCAGTCCTATTTTTACATGTATTTATTGATACAAAGTAATAATACAATTAGGGAGAGTGTAGTTATTAGTTTCAGGCGGAATTGTATTTGGAGCTCGATACTAATCTCTCTGCCTTGGAAAAAAAACGTACTAAATTATTTAATTTATTAAAATAGTTTTTTTTTGGATCTGATGTTATAGTGTAGTAAAATTTATTCAAGTTCGTTGTTGTATATACTATTGTTATTTATTCAAATTAGGTGCTTGATACAGTGCCATATTTGTAGGAATAATTAATGCTAGAAAATAACTTGAACGTATTTTGGATTGTCACATTTTTAATCCCTAAGAGAGTTTACACACCCACCGGAACCGGTACGGCTCGCTCCGACAGGAGAAAACAATTTGGAGCATTCTATACCTTTTTTTTCAATAATTGGAGGATGCCAGTCTTCTTATACCTACTTATATAATTATTTAACAAATTCACACAAAATCGGGCCATTGAAGTAGCCGGTGACCGGAGTGGTGTGATTCCGAGGCAGCTAACGGTTATAAAAATGTATCAAGTATGACGATCCGTTATTCGCTGATGGCCATCCGGTTCCGGTAAGTGTGTAAAGGCACTTACAGACAAAATCGTTTTTCTTTAAAGAAATGAAATTTTAGAGCAGTGAATATTGAAAAATGCAAATACAAAAGAATTTTTGTTAAAAATTTAGACTTGTTTCCAATAGTTATATATTTTTTTCTGGGACATATCAGAATCTACGATTCAGCCAATAAAATTAGGTCAATTTTGTCTTTGGTGCAGCTCAAAATTTCTCTTGCATTTGAGCATATGTATTTTGTTTGGAAAATAATGTTTACCGCTCTAAAGGTGCGTTTATACGAATATTTGCCTTTCACACGGTACCAATCTTTAATATGTGTTCGAGACCGACTTGACGTTGGATCATCTCGCATCTGTTTCGCGATTTGGTCCAAACTGGGCGAATAGGGTCGCGAGGCAGCATCTAGTTTGTATTTGGGCGAACCTTGCGCTGCACCATGAGTCAAAATACCACCATCCCCATAGAACAAACTAGGTACATTTGAACTTGACTCGTTTGCCAATAGCTTGGCCCCGAGTCACGTACACACAGCTAAAACTGTTGGTGTTAAAGGTCGCAAGTATTGGTATAAGAGTACCCTTATATTAACAATAACAATCCAAGATATGTGGTCGAAGGATTTAATTTGTCTATTTTTCTTTGTAGGAATAAAGAATATTTCTTTGTAAATAAAATGTAATTGATGTGATGACGGTAAAAAAGAAAAATAGAAATAGCCAAAAAAACAGTTTGACGACTCCACATTACATAATCAGAGATGTAGTATAGAGATCCATTGAACAAAAAAATATGTTCTACTTAACTCGGCATTTACTTAGGCGTTTATCAGATTTTAGTTTTTTAATTATACCAGTTTTCTTTAATTGACGAATTGATATGTTTTTAACAAAATAAACAATTTTCCGTACTTTAATCCTATAGATTAGTATTTAAGATAAAAAACCACGTTGCAAATTTAATGTTTATTTAATTTTGTTGTAACTAAGCCTATACATTTTACGTATATTTGTGCAAACCTAATTAAATATTGTTGAAAAACTGATGGTGTCTAAATAACTTGATTTTCAGCTAAGTATTCTCTTCGATATCCATCTTGGTGCAGACAGTTTTCTATTCGAGGACAATTTTTATCCATCTTTGAACCATCAGGTTTCTTAGATCCTTTGACCATCAAATATATGTTGGTTGACATTCTAATCATCAAAACTTCCGCATTCGTTTGTTAAATGTCTACTGTCGTCAGTTGAGAGTTAACCATCAACAGTGACTTTGTATTTCATAACTTCATCTTACTCTAACTCACAGTTGAAGATAAATACTAGATTTTCCGAATTTCAATCTACACTTCTCGCAGGTGCTGTATAGAAATGTGCATTTAAACTCATCAGTTTTCATGTTAATTCCACACAGCAGCTAAAGTAGTGATAATGGAAGCAATGGCTCTCCACTTGCTTTGGGCTGATGAATTGATACCTGAATTGGCGTTTAAGGATTTTCCCCTAGCACACAACGAGTAACTAATAACCTAACATTCTAGACGTTTGACAGTTGACGTTGTACGATGAAATGTGAGCTTCTAATTGGTTACTGTTTGTCAACTATTAGTTATTAATTCAACTATTAGTTGGTAAACTCGGTACACCTTAACTGAAAATTAAGTTACTCCTTCGGTTTAAAAAAATTCTGATCCAGTGATTTTTGTTGTATGAATTGATGATTATTCGTCTTAATTTCAACCAGTGATTTTTATTTTAGGTATAGTATGAGTTGCCGTATAGGAATTAAGGTTCAAATTTTTTTTAACTATAGGATAAGTATTTTTCCTTCTATAGCCGTTTATTCCACAAATATTTCTGTACTAAATGTGCATTTAAGATTCATCCAATTATCAATTTAGTGCCGAAATCTAGCAGGTAATTCATTTTTCAGCAGGTATGAAAGTGTGGGAAAGCGAATTGAAAACAGTGAAGGCTGAATATTGAATGAATTACATTTTTCATTTTATTTTCCCACTTTTGAATTATATCAGGACCACTTATATATTAAAAATCTTCTTAATTACTTTGTCAAATAATAGAATCCCAATAAACCACTATTTTCATTCACATTTTATCACGTGAACATTGGGCGCGTTTCAAGTGACAGCTGCTGAAGTGAGCAAAAAAATATCGCTTCGCTTTTACCTATGAGTTGTTACGATAGCTGTTTCTGTCGACGGCGAGCGTAAAATTTCTTGGCTCAGCCGCTGAGATTGAGCGTTAGGGGTTGCGGCATTTGGAACGTTAGGCTCACTAAACAGTCTCAACAATTGTGGTCCTTGGAAAGCACCCCATTGTGTTTAAGTATCAGGAAACGAGTGCGCTGGTTACCGTATCTCGTTGTTTCGCTGTTTTTAAAGACCTAAAGATTTAAACATTTACTAGCAATTGACAGCTCTAATTCGTATACAATGGGAATTTAGTAATGGTTTTCTCGATTATAAACCAAATTTCGTATTGGTTTTTGGTAGCAAAGAAACACTTAGCACGTACTATTTTATTTTAAGATGAATTTTCGTAGGTGAACTAGTTTGATTGGAAAGCAAATCAAATGCAGATGTTTGTTGTATTTTTTATGTAAATTGACTAAGCATAATTTTGTAATAAAACATATCAATTTCACAAATCGCAAAAATAGTAGGTAGTACCAGTGTTTTAAGAAAAACGACGAATTTAATCGAAATCTGCTTTATAGTTGACAGTATATTTTATTATTTGAGTTGTAAGATCTATTTAAGGTTTAATGACTGCTAATACATCACTTGTTTTTGAGGTCTCTATGTATATAGTTGAATCTTTAACTTGTAAATAAATATATTTATATAGATTTGTAAAGTTCGTACCTACCTTAAACCAGTGTAAGTTTGTTCATAAAATGTTTGGATTATATTATTTATTTGCAGCAGTTTCGGTCGTGTACTACGCGACGAAGATTGCCAAATATTTAACTTGTAAATTATTTATTTCGGCATCGTGATTGTACAAAATTTTCGTAATAAAAATCCAAAATGAAACATAAAAAAATGAATTTATCTGTATCAGTATTAAAAATATCGATTTGGTGCTGAAATTAATAATTTATGAGTGTTCTAAATTGTCAATAAAACATCAACGAGTTTATTAATCATATAAAACTATTTTAATATATAACGTGGCTGTATATAATAAACATTTAATTGATTTGATGTTGGTACACAACGTACAATTATTAAATAAATTCTCTAAAATTATCCGTCTTTTATTTCCCACTTCCCAAATAATGAAAAAAAAAATAACAATCGTCGGTAAGTATCATATTTACTGAAGCTGGATTTAGACTTACATATTCATTGATTTACAAACCGTTGTCATGTGGTTCGTCGTTGTTGCCCATTGACCAAGTATCGTTTCTCGTTAAGTTCATTTTCCACGTTGCGTCAAATCGCAGAGACTTGTTGCTGAGACAAACCGCTGGGAGAAAAAGTACAATCAGATAGATAGGGACCAAAAATTATTTTATTAATTTTATTACTAGTTAATCTTGACAACGGTAGCTGGAACATTATTGTGGTTTGATTCCCAAAAGAATAAGTAATGCCACAAGGAACTTACAGAAGATAGATAGTAGAGACTTTAAGCTTGTCTTAAATTTCTCACGGATCCGTATCCGTAACGAATTGCGCTTGTGTAGACCCGTTACGTCTCAGCCGATGCGTTGAACGTATTGTTACGTACCCTACTCCGTATACTTAAACGTATCCCGACCAAAGTCAGTATTCCGTACTATTAGTGCTATATTACATCATCTTCCTCGTCTAGCAGCATGGATTATTTAATATCGCCCCCATTTTACGTTTTACAAAAATATAAAAAGGTAAAATAAAAAAACTTGAGGTTAAACAATTAAAAACAGAACGAAGCGATACGTTTTCAGCTAAAAAGGTTTTCTTGACCATTTCTTTACGTCCACGTAACTCCAATACGGATACGTGAAAAAACTTATGACAAGCTAAAAGTGTAGTTTGTTGCTGCGACTCATCCAGGTATAGGGGAAACGTAACGTTTTGCCAACTTGATTCACAGTGACAGTAATGTCAGAGCAAAGCAGCTAAAATCCACCAGAAAAGTTACCAAGTCGCAGCGACTTCTCGCTCGAAAATAGCAACGAGGTAAAAGAAAAAGGAGGGAAGTAAAGCGTGGTAGTGATTCAACCAACTTTCGACGGAGTTTTGGGGGCTACAGTCGCCATATTGAGAAGCCACTTTGGTCGATGATTCTTTATACTGTTATGTTCTATGCTCTCTTTTTTACCTCGTTGGAAAATAGAGCAAGTTCTAATTCATGCGACCGCCGCCCTACGAAAAAAAAAAACGGCAAGTTGCATGCAACTTTTTCGAGCTGCAGCGTCAACTCGCAACTTTATTGGTGTTTCGAAGCCTTGCCAATGAAAACTAAAGCATCACGTGAACTAAATCTGCTGATAATATGGAAACTACTGGTTGTATTGATATGTTTCGGCAGCATGATGTACGGCTATTTCTTGGTTCTCACAATGGGGTATTTCGGTCCAAGTTGCCAACCACCAAAATTCTGAAATTTTCTACCACTGGGGAAGGGAAATTTCAAAACTAATGTATGTGTTGGCTTGATGACTCACTATCTATGGTTATTTAATTGCAAATATATCGACTCCGGCGCTGTGTATTTATGAACCAAACAAAAAGGTGTGCTTGGAGATTTATGCTAGAGGACACAGAGGTTACCAAAATGTGAGATTGCAAATATATCCGGAGAAATAATGATGGTTGATGTTTCCTGCACACTGGTTGACGAATTTCCACTTTTTCATTCATTCTTGAAATAATCTATCATATTAAGTACCTTTTTTTTTCTTGAGGATGCAAAATAACGAAAAATTGCTTCTTATTATTCATATTGTCACTTTGAATTATTTTAAAGTCACAAAACTGACATTTAAATAAAAACTTCGCTGGTGAAAGACTTGTTAGAATCGCTGGAAACTAAATAAATATCCTTTTTTCTCCCGTCAAAATTGTATAAGTCTGTCTTAAGGCTCGCGCGCACTTACCGACAACAGCCGGAAACGGAACGGGCCACGGCGGCCGGCAATTTTACATGGGTATCGCGCACTAGTCGGTAAAACATTTTTGCCAGTCATAGGTTGCTTGTCGGTTATTAGCCATGGATTCAGAGACTCTAAATAAAATAATTATAATAAGTTTACTGTGCGAAGAAGAGGAAAAACAAAATTCTGTTAAACAAAAAAGAAAAAGAGAATGGATAAATGACATTTGTACAAAGAGGAAAACTGAAAGTGAACTTGCCACTTTATTTCCTCAGCTAGTAGACCAAGAGGAGAAATTTTTTCAATATTTTCGAATGAGCTATGAAAACTTTCAGGAACTTTTAACCATTATAAAACCTGATCTGACATTTCAAAATACTACGTTTAGAAACTCCATTCCACCATGCAGCAGAACGGTTAGCAGTGACTCTAAGGTAAGTTATTATTATTAATTAGGTAGTATTACTGCTGTTTTCATGTCTTTACTATGCTTAGTTAATAGATATTTATTTGCAACATTTACATTTAATTGGAAAACCAAAGTTAGAGTAACTTTTTATTTGTTTAACGGTAACGGCTGTACATTTCTGTACATATCTACTCAACCTAACCTAATCAAAGTGGTTGAGTGTTTATTCGGGACTATTATTTAAATGGGTGCATGAAATCTGTATTTTTTTAAATTTTCTGAGTTTAGTAATTTTTGTTAACAAATCATACAATTCCGGGTACCCGCTAACAAGAATATAAATTTTTCGTCATCGATTTTTTCCGTTTCGTCTTCCAAAATCAGCGCGCACTTCTCCGCATCACGACGGAACGCAACGGACCACCGGCAAAAGTATTCTCGTCCGGGATTTCCGTCGACGGCGGACCGGGCCGTTGCCGAGTACTGAGCGCTGTTTCGCTTGAATACCAGGTAAAGATAAATTCGTGGTCCGGGCTGTTGCCGGCAGAGTCGGTCTAGTGCGCGCGAGCCTTTATTCAACTTACTTATTTTATGTAAGTTATGATTAAACGCAATAAAAGAAAACAAAAACGGTGAGTATGCAGTGAAGGATTTACAAATTTTCAAGGTATAGGCTGAATAGTTTTTGGCGCCCTTGCCTCAACAATTGTCATATCAAAGGTACATTATTTTTACAATGCAACAATTTCGTTGTAATTGCACGTAAAATAATTTTTCGGTATATTTTTGAGCTAATCGAAGTTCAATCATGTATGGGCGGGGTATTCAGTAAATTATTCATTATATTCTAATAAAAATCGAAAAATTATATACAAACCGTCCAGTTGGTAGCCTCCAGCCAGTGATAAGACTGGCATGTATGGGTTGTTAGTGAGAATAAGAGGGGCATATTTTTTACAATTTCGCTCTTTTCACTGATAAAAAGTGTGGGCAAAGAGCGCAGAGGCCTATTACTGGTTGAGGGGCGGCGAACTAGCTGTCTAGAATATGGAAGTTTACTACTCTCGGAATGTGCAATGACAAATGAGAGAGAAAAGTAATCGACAAATTTGTTGCAGACTTCTATCTGTAAGACATCAGAAGACCGTTATAGAAAAATCTTTTTGATTTCTATGAGGAAAAAAAAATTCGTTCCCCAAATTTGCCGCCCTAGGCTCGAGCCTACTCAGCCTGCTGGTAAATCCGCCACTGTGAGTATGTCTTTGTTGAATCGTATGACCCGCATGATAAGACTGCATTTGACTATATCCAGAAAAATAGAAAATATTTGAAATGGAAAATAATACTCGTATGTTGATATATTTTATTTCTTTATAGAGATTGTCTTACTCAAAGAATAATTATTCAATTCTTTGGCTTCCCAACTTTCATACCAAAAATTTCGCAACCTATTTTTAGAATTGTTACAAAATTCTCGAAAATCCTTTAGTAGTTTCAATTGACAGTTCGTGTCGACTCCTTGGTTTGTTCTCCATCTTTTACTCACCGTATGATTCCATGACCACAGGAAACCCATCTAGAAACAATAAAAAAGTAGTAAATATAACTTTTAACACGTTCCAGATGCACTCACCTTTCTAGAATTATCATAATCATCTTTGTTTTTTCCAGATACATGTCTGGTAATATACGCTTCATGTGGACTAGGAACAACGTCAGCATGTACTGTATATTTTCCCATACAACCCACCGATGAATTTACTCTACTTCTAACTTTAGAAACAGTTCTCGAGATCAATACAAAAATAGTTCCTGTCGAATGAATATATTGATGTTCCCTTGACGTATTAGCTTTATCAGGAGGTTCGACTTGACAGTGTATAAAACCGAAAGATTGAACAATAGCTTCTTGAAATAAAAACATTCTGTCCGCATAAGAATCTTCACGGAATTCTAGAAAGAAAAAGAATTTTTACAACAACAAAAACCCACTATATGTAATCTCTAACCTTTAAAAAGTGGATAACTTATTTCTTCCAAGCACCTAACATTAAGTGGGATAAAAATTGGTCCTCGTAAAGGATCAGACTTATTGGAATATGGTAATGCTAGTGGGTCGTGTGGTATAGGTATCATTTGAAGTCCACATGAAACTGCTTTTCTGTGCCAACCGCAAAGCTGAAAAGAGCAATAAAGTAAAATTATATTTTACGAAGAAGCAATTATATGTAGAAACTTCTTACCAATTCAAACACGATAGATCCCGATGAAGTTAACCACTCTACAACTAACTCATAAGCTTGATCTGGTTTGAAGACAGTTTGATAACGAGCATGGCCCCATTCGACTCTGTCGCTTTTACCAGCCAAATCAGTCTCTAATCTCATTCTTTTGTATATTGGTCCTGAAAAAACAATCAACAATAAGAGCGTAACGGTAACTATCAACTAATTAACCTTCCAAGTCATTCTCAGAATATTCTACATCGATATCTTCACATAAAAAGTGGGGCACACCGTGCTCTCTATCTGAATAACTATTTGGAACATGTAAGGATGATGGAGGTGTTGATAATCCCCAATTTAAAGGCGGTTTTACTTCTGCCTCCATCCATTCGTTTTCGAAAATTTGAATATCGCCGACAGGTTGAAATGTTTCTTTTTCATCTAAGAACACATAAATGTTAAAGAAACTTTAACCTAAATTTTAGTATACCCTACCTTTGTCATTTGATACAATATAAAACAAATAAAATCCAAAAATAAATGTTCTATTCGGATCTCCAGAGGCATGCCTGATTAATTGTTTTTCATATAAGATTTGCATAACCTAAAATTTATACAGTAAATAGAAGAAAACAGCCCAAACATAAATATATGTATAAGGTACCTGCATTCCTTTTTCTATAGTAGCGACATCTTCCATGTGTGTTATCAACCAATTTACAGCATCTGCGGTGACGAAAGTGAAACTCGGTAAATTCTGCATACTGATAAATAATATGCCATTCGTAGGATGTTTCATACTCTCAATAATTTCCGCACAAGTAGCGTTTGGTTTAAGCATAGTTATTGGTAAACTTATCCTAAAAACCGCCTCAAATTACTATATGTTAATTTAAGTGAAACATTTTTTTTAAGTTACCCCTCATCTGATGGCAACTCAAATCCCTCTTTAATGTCAGATGTTTCTGGAAGTCCTTGAGAAATTCTATTTCTCTCAACTTTTGATCCCGACCTAGAAAAATATGAAAATACCATCATTTCATCGGAATGTTCAAAGTTAAGAAAATAGCGTTGAAATTATCTACCTACACCACAAGAACCTAAACACCAAATTCTTAAAATTATATTTGTATAATTTTACAAAATATGAGTTATTGTATTTTTTTTAAATAGTTATACTATAGATACAGGCAATAGAAGGAAATGAAATAGCAGATGAACTAGCAAAGAGGGAGATTGAAATACCTTTCTGAGGGCCTGAACCCTTTTGCGGAATCAGCCCCAATGTAATATTGGAAGAAATAGGTAAAGCCGAGAAAAAGAGAAGATATGACCATTGGAATTATCTAGTAGGGCTTATACAATCAAAGACTCTTCTGGGTGACTACAACCTGTTGAGATCAAATGAATGCATAAGTCAAAGTAAAACTGCGCTAAGAGTTTTAACAGGGATCCTAACGGGACATTGTTGCATGAATGCAGATATTGTGGAATGGAAGAAGAAACCTCCATCCACATAGGTACTTTCCAACTGCACAGCACTTCAGAATCCTAGAGCACAGCACCTGGGAGATTACTGGATAGAAGAGGAACATTTACCTAAGTTGAAGCCTGCAGACATCCTAAAATTTCTCCGGGAAATAGGACTAAAGGAACTACTAAGTACTACTACTACTAAGTAGAAGTGAGGGGGCACAATAGATCTTTTAGGTCTCAGTGAATGTCACCCCAAAATACATACATACAGATATAATACAACTGAATATTTTTTGCTTCAAAGTTGAGTTCGTTTAAAAATCACAGACGTTTAAAGAAAAACAGCTTTATATGTCATACGTCATTAGAAAATTCCTTAAGACGATCTGTATTGTATAACTTGATAATGTTAAACAAAATTTACGTACATGTCAAATAATATTCTCTAAATTGAAAAAATCTAATCATGCAGTTATTAATACGCTAAATCAATTAAGGAACTTTAAAATTGTGTTCATTTGACCTACCGTTATAGTTTCAAGCATTCATTGTCCTAGCTAGATAGTAATCCCCTTGGAATTATTAAAGTTTCTAGTTACTTCCAATTTTAGCATTTATTATGTTTAATTTGACATAAACAAGTTCCAGATAAAAATAAAGTCTCTAATAAACATTTTTGTTGTAATAACAATGGGGTCACTCGAAAAAGTGATGACTCAAATGTAACTCGAAAATAGATTTTTCTCAAAATTTTGACATAGCTTAATTTTATTAAAGTTTGTTTTTTAATTTAAATATTCTGATAATTCAAAAGCAGATGAGGCGACTGATGATACCGATCAGGCAATTTTATTTATTGATTTAAAAGTGTGAATTATCTAAAGTAATACTTTCAAGTAGCAAACATGTATTTAGAAATTTTTCAACACAATAGTTTTCATATCAAAATAATAATAGTATTCTAGGAACTATGAATATTCCTCTACCAGCACCACTAGAAAGCTTTTAGCAACCTATCCAATAAAACTATGCGAATCTTTATCAAAGCGGCAAATAATTCTAATACAGTAGAAATAATGAATAAGAATAAGGCCAAAAGTGCGTACCATTAACTATAAAAACGGCAAATCACGTTTGTTGTATGGGAACCCCCCTTGAATATTAATTTAATTAAATATGTATTAGTAATTGACGCAATAGGGTGTTCAACTTCAAATTTTGACCCCCTCTTTTATAAGTGACAAAAAGGAATACTAAAAAACAAAAATGTACTGAAATTATGCAACTTATAATGCAGATACGTCACTAGTTTAAATGTGAAGTTGTCGACAGTCCTTTGACGTTCCATGTTTCAGCTTCTTCTTCTTTCTCATTCATTGGGATGTTTGTGCTTGTTCAGGACAAACATGTTCACATCTATCATTCTGTTGTTTAATTTGAATTTGAAGCATTTCATTAATAAAAGGCATAAAGCATAAAACTTAAACTAATAAAAAATTTAAGCCAAGATAAATCTATATTTAGTTGAACACCCTAATCTGAAATGAAGAAATGTTATTTTTTCAAGGTTAAAGAAGTGGGGGTTAGTAATAAATCAGGAAAAGTATTAAATTACCTATTAGAAGGTGCGTTATACCGCTCACTAGATCGTGATGCAGTACTCTGAAAGCAAGCACAACTTCAATTAAAAAAAAGAATAAGAAACTAAAAAAGTACATCCAAAAAAATACAACTGTTAATAAATTACTTGAACTTTTTAAATGTCTT
>CAJUYI010006979.1:0-12841 GCA_910591695.1 Galerucella pusilla
AGACAAATAATTTGCCCACGGGATAAATGTTTAAATCTGCCGGGTAACTGAACAAGTTGTGGCTAAGCCTCTTCCAAGTTCAAGAAACCCTTCGGATTTAACGGAGTTATTAAACAAAAGCTATTGAAAACTACGAACTCGGAAATAAAATTCAAGAGTGAAAAAAATAACTTATTATCGACACACCAGAGTAGAAATAAAACTAAAATATCACAATACTAAACAGTATCAATTAAATATAAATGTCCTGTAATTAAATATAAATGCCCTGTAATTGAAAAGACATAAAATCGTACCCTCAATCGAGAGTCGGCGAATATTCAATAAATACCAATTACTTGTTTAGCAATAAAAAAACAACTTTTCTAGAACAAATTAATTTTTATTCAAAGTGGTTGTTATAAAAAATAAATAAAAAAAACTAAACCGATTTCGACTCCACAGACTTGAATCAAAATCCAGAAAGTATAAAAAAACAATAAAAAATAAATGACTAAGTACTATCATGAAAAACAATTTTTCCCAAGACAAAACACACTAATTCGATAGTGCCGGTTAGGTAGAATAAAAATGAACAAAGTAAAATAAAAAAAATCAATCAGTCAGAAAATAAAAAAAATATATCAAACTATTTCTAGTTTTACGGAAGTACGGAAATTTACGAATATACGGTGATTATTAAAATATTTTACCTTCTTGAATTGGCTTCGGTATTGAACTATCTGTTCACCACTTTCAAAAAGAATTATTGTCTTTTAATATAAAACTCCGGGAACCGGATCGGTAAATAAAATCTCGGACTAACACTGATAACGGAATCAGTAGCGAACTACGAACAAAGAGCAGAAGGCTGAGAGCACTAGCAGAGAGCCCGAAATACCACACTCCTGTCCTTTTTATATTTCTCATTAGTAAAATTTTTATCAAAAACTGTAAAAAAATTTGTCATATACCAGACGTCTTTCGGAATTAAATAAATTAAATTAAACGGTATATATACCCAATGTCCTTTTTAAATGAAAAATTTTAACTTCGGAAATGATTAAATTTTATGATTCAATATAAATTTACGTACCCCCGGACTAATATAAAAAATACTATAACTATAATATAACGGTGATAAAAATGAAAAATGATAATTCGGTAACAAAAGGGAATCGGAAAGTTAGTAACGAGTTATTTAAACTAAGTAGTAAACTAAAAAAAAAATGAAAAACTTTAAAGAAAGACCTTAAATCGGTTCCAAAAAAAATAACTCGTTACACCATTTTGACAATAATTAATGACATCACTCATGATTTTATCCTCCTTTGTATGCTCTCTAAACTCTCTTTTCTTGCCTCACTCATACGCAAATGTTTTTCAACTGAATGCACTACCTCATTCATATCCTTGTTTTTTTCTATGCCTTCACTACTATAATGCGATAAGAAATCTGCAACATACGTATACTTAACTTATATTCAATATCTATGTAATATTGTATAAGTTTTAGCCTAAGGCGTTGCAGTCGAGGGTAATGGATTTTACATATCGTCGGCGAAACCCGAAAATTGTGTAAATCCAATTTGACAAATTTCACAGTGGAGACCAAAAACAATATTTTTAAATATGGGGAAGGCAAATTCTTGTTATATTTGAAATAAAGTCTCTATGTAGGGTAATTGTGTTCCTAAATACTAACCTAGTATTTCTTAGGAATGTCAATTTCTCCACTGGACTTACATAAGTTTCGATAATTTTATGAAAATTAATTTGGGAGTTGCGGTAATTTAATTGTAAGAAGTATCTATCTCAAAAAATGAAAATAAGATATAAGATAAAACACTGTTCCACCAAAATTAAACAATACTTATAAACTAAAAAAAAAGATGATCTAAGCTTTCTATTCGTGAGAAATGTTGTCATAGAAATAATGGTAGTCTTCGTCCAGGCCCATTTTTAACTGTTGAAGATGATTAAATGTTTCTTCCTTAATTTTTCATCTCTCTGCATATAACTGAGGTAGCTCCTCACTATTAACGAAATCTTGCTTCGCGTTTCTTCTTGCACTGCCATTCGCCAGTCTGGCGTAGTTTGAAATCTATATTATAATTTCCACAGTGATTGTATCTTAACTGCTTCAGGTCTGTAACGAGTGAGTCACCAGGTTTACGTCCAGATTGAATTATAGAATTTAATGCTGTCAAAACAGAATGTGGTCGCGGATTTAGGCGTGCTGTTTTGCAATATTGGACGTAGTCAGCAGGAAGGTTATTGTCACGATTTTGTTAGGGACGTTATTTCTGATTGTAATATTCAAAAGTGCGTTCGATAACACATTATTTCGGTTCTGGGCTGTGCAGCTCCAGAGTATTATTTTTGATACACTCTCATCTATTTTTGTTAAAACAACGTTTCCAATAAAATGAGTAAGTATACTCGAAAACTCATTTGACCCCTCAATTTAGCTCTATAAAAAGCAATAGCCATCATTTGACTTCATATTATATAAGGTGAAATCATAAACTGCTAGTTTGGTCTTATAATACATAAGGGATACTTTAGACTTAGGAGCAATAATACCGATTGAAGATCTATAGTGAAGACTACATCACTTTCGGAAAGCTTATCTTTGCTTTTTTCGTTTCTGGTTTCTTCTTTAAGGACCAGATGCTCTTGGTACACTTCTTCAGAGATATTTTTTGTTTTGTATCCCATGCATACGTCGCACTGGTCTTTTTTTGGCCTGTATAGAGATACATTCATCTCGTTAAATATTCACGAAAATGACGTTATACTAACGACTTCTGCATTTTGCTCAACACACCAATTATTTTTGTAGAAACGATATAGTTCTCTTTTGCTCTGCCATGAGGGTTCCAAATTTAATTTGCTGGTAGAAGCCCGGCAATAATGGGATTCCACTTTAGAAAGGGAAGTCCTTTAGCTGGTTGATTGATTTTGTTTCTTCATTTTCTCTGCTAGGTCTTTCAACCCTTTCTGTGTCGTTATCAGTTATGTTGTTTTCCCTATTCAACCAGACCAGCATCGCATTTTCCGATATTCCCAAAGTACTTGTGAACATCTTTTTGCGTACTCTGCAGGTTTTAAAATTGCTGCATTTTAAATAGTTCTTTAATGAATGACTTCTTTTTGCGGTTGTGCCCCGTTGCCTTTTTACCTTTTCTAAAGGGATCAGTCCAACGGTATATGTTTCTTTTTAGGCCAAGACAGTTTCCGAAACTTGTCAAATATTTCTTGACGACAATTTTCCGTGACTTCGGAACATTTTAGAACTGAGTTTGCTTTCCCCAATTTGCACGAACATTTTCTCCAGGTCTTTCAGCTTTGTAGTTCCAGTTGTTGTTTTCTTTTCTCTTACTCTGCTAAGCCTAACCTAGTTAGGTATTTTTTTTATTTTGCAAATATGAGGTATAATATTTAAAATAAACTCTTCTCTATTTTCTACTTTTCGGTCCCCTGTCGTTGTTTTCTTCTTCTGTTTTCTTCAAAATTTACACTCTCATGTTCTGGTTGCTCTGAATCACTAGAGTCCTTATTATTGCCTAAAGAATGCTTTTCGGATAGGTATTCAGATCCATTACTACATTTATATCACCGGCGTCTGGATACATTTCACGTGTTTCCAGGACCATTACTTCAAATCCTGAAAAATAATACTGCCATTTATTCATTTTAAAAGTGAATAGGTGAGTAATGCACAAATAAAAGAGAAATGTCTATATACGCCGACGCCGATCGCCGACGCCGTTGTTTCAGATACAAATTGGAAATTTTCTGCTTGTGGTAAAATTTGTCCCCCATCCAAATTCTCACCTGCTATAATTTTTTTTGTAGCATTTTGGCCTCCATCTGAACTCCCGTTTCATATCTGTCATTTTTATTTTGGCCGTCTTGATGTCGATTCATTTATTTTTGTTTCTAGGTCCATCACAACAACGTCTCTCGGAACTAAAATAATAATTCAAAAGTGACTAGTGTTAAGTAACTATTCTAGTAACTATAACTATTCAGTAATGAGGGGTATTACAGAACAGTGATGTCACAGGCCACGAGCCACGGGAGAAATGGATATATCCCCCCATGACGCCCGATCACTGAGTATGTATGTCAGTACTGCGTCTTGATTGTTCTGTTTTTGAATGGAGTGGTCTTGAATCAGATGGTCTTGATTGCCTTAAATGCTTTGGTCTAGACTTTCGTGAATGCTTTGGTCTTGATTTTGATGATCTTGATTTACAGAATTTTCATCCCAGCCAATTGATGATATGTCTCCTCGAGGAGCTAAAATGCAGAGTTCAAACTTTTTTTTCTTTTCTTCTCCATTTTTCAGTCGGATATGGGCGTATTCCGAGTTGGCTTCTAGGAGTTGGACTTCGTCAACTAAGGGTTCGTATTTATTCAAACGGACGAATCTTTTTAATAGTATTGGTCCTGGAGCAGTTAGCCATGTAGGAACCGACGATCCATGAGTTGAGCGCCTCACATAGTTAAACATACTTTCATGTGGGGTCGAGTTGATAGCAGTACATAAAAAAGATCTCATAGAGTGAAGAGAATCCACTAGAACCTGCTCCCACCTGTTTATTTTCAAATTTTTAGATTTTAAAGCTAACTGGATGGTTTGCCCTATAATCCATTTAAATCGTTCGCACTGACCATTACCCTAAGGATTATAGGGAGTTGTGCGACTTGAAGCAATATCGTGAGACTTTAAAAATGACTCAAGTTCACGGGACATAAAAGAAGTACCTTGGTCAGAATGAACATTTGCCGGAGTGCCAAATTTAAAAAATATTTGACGCAAACATTGGATTACTGTAGAGGATGATATGTCGGAACATGGAAATGTGAATGGGAATCTGGAAAATGTATCAACAACGGTTAGTAAGTACGTATGTCTTGAAGATGAGTGAGGTGGCTTTGATTAACGCTTCTTCATTTTTGTGAAATTTTGGTTTAATTTCAGCACAAACAGGACATGAGGAGACAATTTGACGGACGTCGTCCACAGAATAAGGTAGATTTTTGCAGCGTATCCAATGGAAAAACCGGGTAATACCAAGGTGACACAGAGATGACATGATTGCAGAAGTAATACGGGAAAATTGATCAGCTACCGTATTTTGACTTACTGGCCTGTAAACGATATTATACTTGCACCATGATAATTCCAAACGCTAACGTTGAGTTTTCTCATTTTTGATTTCTGAAGAAGACTTGTTATTAAACATAAATGCCACCTACTTCTGATCCGTAATGAGCTGATAATGTCCCGAATTTAAGAAATTTCGACACTTTTTCAGTGCTTCTACTATTGCGTACGCTTCTTTTTCAACTGACGAATGCTTTTGTTCCTGAAAGGATAAGGTTCTTGAGAAAAATGAGACTGGTCTTCCTGATTGGGATAATTTAGCAGCTATCGCAAATTTGGAGGCATCGGTTGCAACAGTTAACACATCGTCGTCATCAATTGAAGAAATCGAAGAGTTGGCTATGTCTTGTTTGAGCTGTCTAAATGTCAAAATTGCTTTTTCAAACAATGGAATACTTGTGCTGGGTGCTAACGGCTGAATTTTTCGGAAAATTAGGGAATCCATTTAGAGTAGTGTGCAGACATTCCTAGAATTCTTCGAAGAGAAGTTGTAGTGTCAGGTACTGGTAAATTCAAGAGAGGCTCAAGTCGTTTTGGTTCCGGCTTTATAGTTTTGTTGCATATTAAATAACCAAGAATGCAAATCGATTTGAGGGAAAATCTTGATTTTGTTCCATTCAATGTTAAACGGTACTTCTTAATGACATCCAAAATTGTTCGTAAATTTTGATCATGTTCTTCTTGTGAGTTACCGCAAACAGTGACGTCATCCAGATAAGCATAGACGCTTTCAAGATTTTTTTTCTTGATGATACTGTCGACGGTTCGTTGGAAACAAGCGACTTCATTGGTAACACCAAACGGAATTCAAGTGAATTGGTACAAGTTTCCACAAGCTAAAATGCTGTATAAATCTTTTCTCAATCTTTCATTGGAATTTGGTAATAGGCACTACGGAGGTCAATTGTACCAAAAACGGAATATTTCGAAATTTTACAATGTCTTTTACCCGTGACAATGGGCATGCATCCAATAATGTATATTCACTTATGGTTTGACAGAGCTGTCAGAAGTACACTACGAAAGTACTTGAAGTACAAGTATCAAGTAAACATATTTTATGAATATACTTGAAGTACAAGTACAAGTTTTCCAAATACATACTCCAAGTATCAAGTAAAATTGAAATTTACTTCAAGTATTTCACTTCAAGTAAAAAACAAATACTTCAAGTAAAGAGCTAATACTTTAAGTACACTAGTACTTCAAATATGTGAAAATATACTGGAAGTGAAATTACTGCAAGTAATATTTAAAGTAATTTTGATGGTTTAAGTATCTACGTAAAATTCTAACAACTTTTATACCTACCTTTATAACTTTAATCATTTTCTTATTTGGTAATAATAATAATAATCTACAATCTGTGAGGGCATGGAAGTGATATTTGCGAAAATATGTTTGCTGTTATAAAATGTGTTGTTGTAGTATGAAATCTCAACTCAGAATGTTTTATACCACACTATTTTAACATAAACATGAACCTGAATAGCAATTAGCAAAATAGTTATTTATGTAACAAGTGAATAAAGTACCGGGTGGTCCAATAAGCCGATCTCTCGGCTATATATCAGAAACTATTCATGCTATAACTTTAGGAAAAAAATTTCCTCAGGAAAAGTGGACAAGAGAAATTGTTGGAAATTACTTTCAAGTTTCTAGGTTAACCGCTAGGGGGCGTAAGCTGTAAAGAAAAATTTTAAAACCAGTTTTTTGTGAAATATGCCCAATTATACCCAGTGTTAAATAAGTGAACTGAAAAAAGGCCTAAATTTCGCACAAATTTGTTTTATTACTTTTTATTCTATTTTCCCAAATAAAGGGGGGGGGGAGAGTGGGAAAGTGTTTGTGGATAAATACCTATAACTTTGGTTTAAATCAACCGATTCTAACGAAATCAGTGTCGACAGAAAGAGTGTAGATGAATCAATTACATCTTCTATGAAACAATGGAATTTAGTTTTAATTGTCATAGGTAGAGGGTACTTTCGAATGAAGAAAATTAAATTTTGTTTTTCTCAAGAATGTTCAATGGAAACACCTAATTATTGTAAATGATAATGGAACTGGATTAAATTCTCAACAAAACGGCACAAACCGCATGTTGATAGCTTTTGTCGAACTCGAGATATAAATAAAAACGCATGAACATAAGTGAGTATAGTATTGTCACCCTGTATTATAAATAACTTAAAATTAAATATGGGAGAGAAAGATCATACAGATATCTTGATCATTAAAACTTGATGTCCAATTAAATGTTCAAATTGTTTTTCGTCGTTTTCCACACAAATATGTAATCTAGCACGCTTTGACATATCTGTTGCTTAAATTTCAGCTGGCGATATACTATTTATAGCGTTTCTAATACGCTGTTGCATGTCGTCTCGCGTGGTTGGTGGGTTTGGTACGCTAAATCCTCCAATCTTCCCCACAGATAAAAGTCCAGACATGTTAAGTCTGGAGATCTAGCTGGCCCTGAAAATATACTTACCCTTCCAATCCATCCATTTGGATAGCTTACATTCAAATAATCTCTAACTCGTCTGGAAAAGTGCGCAGGACACTCGTCATGCTGTAATATCATACCTCATGTTTGTAAGGAAATATCTTTCATTAAAACAGACAACCAATTATCCAGAAAATCCAAATATGTATCACCATGTGATGTTCTAAGAAATATGAACCTGCGATATTTCCGTCAACTATACCACACCAAACATTAGGACTCCATCTACCTTGAAGCTGCACTTCCTCTACCCAGAGCGGATTTTCTTCAGACCAATAATGCTTATTATGCAGATTAACACCACCCGCACTATTAAGCGTAGCCTCGTCTGCCCACAAAATGTTTGACATGATATGCGGTTGTTCTTCTATTCTGCAGATTTAACAATTGCAGTAACCTGAGATTGAGGCAGCATTTAATTGGACATTAAGTCTTAATGATCAAAATTCATGTAGAATTTTTCTTTTGCATATTCAATTTTAAGTTATAATACAGAGTGAGTCAATACTATACTTACTTATGTTTATGCGTGTTTATTTATATCTTGACTTCGACAATAGCTATCAACATGCGGTTTGCGCCGTTTTGTTGAGAATTTAATCCAGTTCCATTATAATTCACAATAATTATGTGTTTCTATTCAATATTCTTATGGAAAACAAATTTTAATTTTTTTCATTCGAAAGTACCCTCTACCTATGACAATTAAAATTAAATGCCATTTTTTCATAGTAGATGTAATTAATTCATCTACACTCTTTCTGTTGACACTGATTTCGTTGAAATCGGTTGATTCAAACCAAAGTTATAGGTATTTATCCGCAAACACTTTCCCACTTTCCCCCACCCTTTATTTGGAAAAATAGAATGAAAAGTACTTGAACAAATTTGTGCGAAATTTAGGCCTTTTTTAGTTCACTTATTTAACACTGGGTATAATTGGGCATATTTCACAAAAAACTGGTTTTAAAATTTTTCTTTACAGCTTACGCCCCCTAGCGGTTAACCTAGAAACTTGAAAGTAATTTCCAGCGATTTCTCTTGTCCACTTTTCCCAAGGAATTTTTTCTCCTAGAGTTATAACATGAATAGTTTCTGATATATAGCCGAGAGATCGGCTTATTGGACCACCCGGTACATCTTTTTTTCACGCGTAGGAAAGTTTGACCGAACGAGCCGAAGGCAAGTGCGGCATTTGCTCAAGTGAAAAAAAGGTGCTTCATTAACGAGTTTCATACAAAAATTTTTCTACGTCCGCAGATTCAAATAAGTTCGACAAATCTATTAATTTTTGTTTTGTAATAGTACCCAGTTGCTGACTGATACCCAGTTGCTGACTGATAACATCTTCCGGGGTGCAATTGAGGCTTTCTCATTTGTCACTCTCCATGATTAGTAACTAATAATTACCTAATAACACTTTTTCAAATTTCACTCCACGTAACTTTTAAAAAGAAACATGTTTTTTCGAATAGAAACGACAGTTTGACAATTTATCTAGGAACATTTTGACATAAGAGCCAAGCGTTCATAGCACACTAATCAGCGAATGTATTCCCGATTTGCGTTAAAAAATGACACGTTACGGCACTTTTTTTAACGCAAAAGCGTGAAAAAATGAACCGCTACGGCACTTTTTTTAACGCTTTTTTATCCACTCAGGAATTACGTAGGTATTTTATGAACAGCTATTGATTACAAAAACTGTTAATTTTATAACGGACGTAGAAAAACATATATTTTGAGTGTTTCTTCTACGTTTCCATACAATCTGTAATTTAAAAAAAATCATAGTGATTTTCATAGTATCCATATTCTATTTATAGGAAAAAATCACAAAATATTGAGTGCGGTCAACTATAATAAACTTAAACTAAACCAAATTAAAAAAGTATATTTATAAAAAAAAAGTATTTACTTTGCAAAACGTTTAAGAAGTCCATTTTGGCAAGCCTCTAATAACGTTTTCATATGACTGGTGGTAAATTCACTCGAATTTGACTGCTGTCTCTCAAATTTGATTAACAGAGAACCTAAAGTTGGTAACAGGTACCCAAAATAAGTCGATGTTTCTCCTTGCAACAGATCTAAAGCATAAGCAATAGATTTTAGAATTTTGCAGTAATTGGTGAGGTAGAGAATTTCACTTGAGCATTTGATTTTCTATATTAAGTTGCCACTATTCCCCTATTCATTAAGTAGTTGGCAGTTAGTACTGCTTCTCCCCAATATTCTTTAGGCATACCTGCATCTGCCAGCATAGCTCTACTTCTTTCTACCAAACTCCTGTTTTTTCTTTCAGCCTTGCCATTATGCTGAGGAGTATATGGCACACTATATTCCAAAGTTATTCCCTTTGCTTTACAAAAATCTATTACTTCCTTTGACTTATACTCTCCCCCATTATCACAACGCAATATTAGATATTTTACTATTAAATTCAGATTCAACCATGCTCACATATTCAAATATATTTATTTTCAAATAAAACCCCAATGTCAAACATCTCTAG
This sequence comes from Galerucella pusilla, assembly GCA_910591695.1. NCBI lineage: Eukaryota > Metazoa > Arthropoda > Insecta > Coleoptera > Chrysomelidae > Galerucella > Galerucella pusilla. The sequence continues at coordinate 10,180 of CAJUYI010006979.1, forward strand.
CTTTTTAACTGATGAAAGATTTCTCCGTAAGTTTGGCACTAAAATACATTTTTGATGCTACATTTTATCTTTTGCTTGTTTACAATACCATATACTTCTATGTCACCAACACCAATGGCCAATAAAAAACTAGTATTCTTAGCAACTGCAATCTTTATTGGATCTTTAAGCATAAGTAAATTTTGAGAAAAAAAATTTTTATTAACCATGTGATTGGTGCAACCTGAGTCTACCTAAAAATTCAACATAATAATATTTTCATTTTCAGATACATTTTCATTTCTGTCCCCCATAAAACACACACTTTCATCAAATGAACAGTCACTCTGATTTGCTTCATTGTTACTGTTACCTGTAATGTCATTTTCCCTACTTTTTCCACTATTACTTTCTGTATGATGACTATGAAAATTTCCTCGAAAATTCCTATTTCTATCCCTACCTTGAAATCTTCCTCCAGGGTTACCTCGACTACCTCGATATCCATTACCTTGAAAATATCCTCTATGACTGTTCGCCAAGCGGTTGGTGTTACCGGCTCTAATTTCATCTTGATGGCCCTGATTTATTCCAGGTCATTCACGTTTGAAATGTCCAAATCGTCCACATTTATAACAGGTTCTCTGTGTATTGAAAGCTGTAGTTACTGTACTTGAATTGGTTGTTGAGACAATGTTTGTATTTGAATTTCGTTTATCACTTTCAGCTAATAGTTTTGCTTTAACATCATTGTATGAAATATTTGGTATATTTTCTATGACTTTGACAACTGTCTCATAAGAACTTGGCAGGCTTAATAGCAGGTTACATATCAGATCCTCATATTTTATCTCGGATTTAGCAGCCTTTAACTGCCTAACAATATTTTCAAAAGCCTCAATATGTCTTATAAGGCAATCGTTTTCATTTAACTTTATAGAGAGTAATTCTTTCTTAAGGTACAGCTGACCTGGTAATCCTTTTCGTTCATATTTTTCTACTAGTACATTCCACATTTCGAAACTTTATTTACACTTTCTCAGGCACTCCAATTGTGTGTCATCGATACACTGTACAATTAGGCATTTTGCTTTGTTATCCTTCTTAACATCATTATCCTTTGTCATGTCAACTTCTGTCTCAGTCATTTGCTTAACAAATTTTTACCATTTAATCAAGTAGCCTTTTCCCGCTCCTGTGCCGGCCATTTTCTTGTGTTTTTTATGCTTTTTATTTTTTTGCTTGATCACCAGCAAAATAACTTTTAAACCCCGGATTTTTCACAGTATTTTTTATACCACCACTCTGGGCCCATAACCTGTTGTTTTTAATCAATAAAGCACATCACTTTTATAATAATTATGTTTTATTGTAGAACTATAAACTATACTAAATCACTAATACATGGCATATCGAGTACAAAAATCATCTATGCTCATCTACACTCCATCGGTTGACAGTCGACAATGTTACCAACCTAAATTTATAATATTGTGGCTACTGTACCGATTGCATACTCAATAAGAGACTTTAGTGTGGTATATAAAACAACATATATTTTAACAGGTTGGGCATTGGTCTTTTTTGGCTTAAAAAAGTCAATATTGTACTCATTATAAAATATCTCGCGATACTGTATTTCTGTAGCTGTCAGTGTCATTTCATATGCTTTTTCCTGCATCCACTCTTTATGGAGCTTGTACAATTTTTGGAATGTCAAAGATTCCTTAAAATATTTTTTTCTGTTCTAGCCTGAACATAAAGTGAATCCACGAATGGTATTTGTGAAATATGAGCCCTAACAGTAGTTTTGACATCAGATATCTGATGTGGCCGATTATTATAATGCCCACGTCTGTCGTCAAGTACAGCGCAACTAGATTTCTGCATGTCAATTTTCTTGTGAATAGTAGTGATCCATTTATCTGTTATATCTATCGTATCGACGAACATCTTTTAACATATCTGAATTTTTTCCATCAATACAAAATGAGTACTATAAGTCCAGTGACGCATGGATGTTTCAATTTCTTCCAGCAGAACATACTTTTTGGACATTCTTTCTACATATCTGCTTACAAATTCTACTTGTTTGTTATGATCACCAAGGGCCCAGAAATCTGTAAATATTTCAGTTCTCATTGCAACAGACAAATTTTCAGAGCATTTTTTAAAACATTTCTCATCATAGCCTTTCTTTATTTGTCGCATATTCATTAATTTACCACGCTTATTTATAAATTCCTTCCCTGAACTTTTTATTCTCTTTGTCAATTATTTCTTCACTTTTCAGGATTCCTCTTCCACTTACGCCCAGGATTAGATTTTTTTGGCATATTTCTCTTCGTACTATTTTTTTTCGTCATCCTGTGTGTTTGTGCATTTTTAACTCTAGCGCCGGCCCTGTAGCTGAACTATGAAATTTCGTCGTTCGTGTATCACTATCGAGTCAGAAATTGTAGAGTAAACACCCAAATAAAACAGTGTTAACATGACATCGAGTTTCTTTTAATGTTACAAGTGAAAATACAAGTTACTAACCACCCAACTTTAAGAGGGTTTAGTACAATCTATTCATGGTCCTTCGACTCAAATTCAACAATCAGCGATTTAAAAAACAATTACCTATTGAATATAATCATAGTCAATTTACAATTAGGTAATTGTTAATTGATTAAATCGT
>CAJUYI010006980.1:0-12839 GCA_910591695.1 Galerucella pusilla
CTTTTCCAGTAAGTTTAAATAAGCCATAATGCTTGCCCCTTCCAATAAAAATTGACGCGTTTTTGGATTTTTTCTAAATACCAGTATTACAAAAGTTCTTAAAGGTGGATACTTTTATCTGAAAAGCACTGTATATATTAAAAAATATTAATTATGTTTGCCTCATTATTGAAAGCTTGTACTGCGATCTTCCAATGATGTATTACCTATTTATTAATAATCGTGAAAATAGAAGAAAAGGCCCTGTGAGTTAGCTGAAATCCATAGAAGATTGCAATTAATTTTGGACAAAGCTCACAAATCTGTACACTGCTTTAGGAGAATGTTTAGAAGTGTCAAAATCCATTTTCTCACTTTCAAATAAACTAATAATAAAATTGACGTTGAAGTATAATTCCATATCCGTCAGGGCCCATCCGGGAAGTATTTGTTGCTTCTCATTTGAAAATATTTTCCAGAAAAATATCAAGTAATTAAATTGGAGTTGGTAACAGAGTTGAAATAATCCCTCTCACCTCTACCAGATGTCACATCCCACGAATCTAAAACAGACATATGTTTTCGGTATGCTGTAATGTATTAAATGTAATACTATATTTTGATAATCTCCCACAGAAGTAAAATCATACGTTCGCTAGAGATCTGCCCCCAGCTTTGGTGTTGCGTTTATTTTTGTTCAATTGTAGAATACGACCCAATTTTTAATGAATTGCAATTTTAAACATATTCAACAGTTATGAAATCAAGTTTTATATACAGGAAATGTTTTTATAGTTTAAATACGTTGTTTAGATTTTTTTCACTTAATAATTTATCTACAACTATATACCTTTAATTATTATTAAAAGATAACTTAAATGTTATTAAAATTCATATGTATACAAGGTGGGTCACTGTTGACGTTAGTTCATTCTTTAATATTATAATATAAAATAAGAGTGATGAAAAAATACAGCTTTTGTTCATTTTTCAAGTTACATACAACTAGTTAGGTGAAAGTCACGATTAGAGTCACGAAATTCGCGAAATCTTAAACTTATTCCAATACTTTGCAGTGCCGCAATTTTCCTGAAATATTCGTACAAATATTTCCCGCGGGCAATTAAAATTCAAACACCACATCCAATAGGGAAGTTTTCGCATTTCAGAATTATCAATTTTGATGGATGGGGACTAACCTTAACCCTCCTGGTTTTCCATTCTTTGGTTGATTGCTTCGTCAGGAACTAACATAACAGATTACAACATTTGCTAACCTGTTGCAATTTCCAATCCTGTGCCATTTTCAAACCACTGCAGGTTCATGAAAGTTTATTTTAAAAAATACTTGTAAATATAGGGTCATCCATTAAAAAAACGTCTTTTTCTGGTTCATACAGTATATTTCAAAATTTTCAAATTGGTACTTTCATTTATTCATTGTTATTTGCGAGTAAACTTTTATCTATTTTATTGTCTTTTATTTTTAATATCAATATCGGAATAAGATCACGTAAATCTGCTATTGAAATAACAAATAATGGCCAGTATTTTTTCTCGACACGCGTGTTTGAATTGAAGAGTCCGTAGGAAAGGACATTTGATGCGATAGGCACAAAGGATCACAAGTGGCCTGGAATAGATATGGGATAAGTGGATTCAATTATGCATACAAGCGACTTGGTCCAAGTATTTCAATGTCACGTGATTTTGAGATAATTTCCGACTACGGTTCTGAATAGAAAATTAACTATCCGCTAGAGTCTTTCACCCGTTTACGGACTTTATGCAAACTCAATTTGTAATCCTTTAGTATGCGAACGAAATTATCTTTTTTTTTTTGTACGAATGCAAATTGGAAGATCTTGAAATTAAAGTTTATTGGTATAACGGCTATTGATATTGGTTATACTATAACCAATATCGATATAACACATTACCAAAGATTACAGAATAAAAATATAAGATGTTTCACTCCAGGGTGCTTATTCTCAACCAAGAGATGTGAGCGTTCCTACGAGAAAATCCGCCATTGTTCCATAGAAATTTCATACGCCGTATTCTCGCCGATTCCCTTCCTATGAAATTTTGGTAGAAGGGGAGCAATTTTGTTCTCCTGCTTTGAAGCACACGAATCTAATATTTTCATGCGAATCGCATGCGCATAACGTATTTTACATTGATATGTCATTGATATGTCATGAATTAAAGTAAAGAAAGTAAACCGGCCCGTTTGCAAATCTTCATGATCCTTCATAAACTGCACTAATACATCATTTTGCGCAGAACTGATTATTGAAGGTTTTCGGTCCATTTTTATTTTATATTATATCTATGATTTGGAAATTTTTGTCACTGAGATTAAAATATAAAATGACATCTATCAAGATATGACGTTTTCTTGTTACTCTTAAACTACTATTTGAGCAAATGGTCTACCACATACACAGATACACTTCAATTCATTGATAACATACGGCAACAATGTCCAAGAATTTCGCATGGCTCAGAATACGGTTCGAAATTTCAAGAGAGCAAGGAACGTTCCTACTCGTGTGATAGAATACTCACTTCTCTCAACTATGTTCTATCGATGAGAATAGGCGTCCAGGGCGGTTTGATTCAAGTTGCTGTCCCAAACGGATGCCGCTCTCATAAATTATGTGCACGACTCGCTTTTGTTGTCTATAACGAGACCGGTAGATACCAGAAAAGTTCGAAAAGCTTATTTTATTTTAAGCTTCACAGGGGTAATTAGAGAAATATATATTTAAATTAATAGGATTCTTTATCACAAAGGTTTATTTTTAAATGTTAATTATTTCGAAAAATGTTCGGGATATGAATTTGAAAAGGTAAGTAAAAAATAATCTTGAAATTTCAAAATGAATCAATTCACAGTTTTTATCCAGCATCTTAGTAATTTTGTGATAGGTACTTATTGATAATGTAGCAGATATTGATCACAAATTCAATTAAATATACTCATTAGCCACCAGAATAATAGGGCCACTAAATCTTAAATTTTGATCTTTAAATAACGCGTATTTTTTGGATTGACAAGGTTGAAACAGTAAAAAGAGAAGCAGCTGCAGGATACCTCTATTAAAAAATTTTATAAATGTTGTAAAATACTAATGAGTTTGGAGTTTGGTTTATGTGTTAAATCTAATCTATTGTCTTTAAAATCTTTCAATATACATTTGAGAGTAAAATGTATACGGACTCTGGTATAAAGACTTGCATAATATTTGAAAGGAAATTGATTACATGGATGATGAGAAGAAAATTTAGTAAATTCGTTCAAAAGGAACTGACCAATTCCACTTTGGTTAGCTATAGAATTGAATTTTTGTGTTTTCTTGCCTAATGTACTTGTTTATATAATATCCTTATTATAAAAATGAATCCGTAATCTTGTATATACATAAATATTACAAAATATTTAGTGTTTAAGCTTTGCTATTAAAGAGAAAAATATTAATATGACTTTTTGCTCATTTCAACAATTAATTAATAAATTTAAAAAATCTATACAACATAAATATAAAACACGGACAACCAATAAACATCGTTCTGAAATAGCAGCGCTCGACGAGCGACGTTCCGTATAATATGCCAAATTAAATGCAAGTAAGGACGTAGCGACGTACTGTATCATCCAAGTCACCAGCGGCATCGGTGCTTTACGCGATAAATTCGAACGAGTGAAACATCTTATATTTTTATTCTGTAATCTTTGACATTACTTGGGTTATGTAACACTTGTAATTTTCTTGAAGAATTCGGTAGTTTGCATGAACAATTAAAATATATTCCATTGTCAACTTTAGCCTCAGTTAGTATGTTATTTGCAACCCTTGTCAAAGGAAGTCAGAAAACGTAAGACATAGCTTGGACACAAACTAATTCATTATTTTTCTTTTGTATAAGTGAAAATATATTTACCAGATCACTATTATAGCGTAGAGAAGCGACAAGTCGAATGCGTGTGATAGGAAAAGTCAATCTTAGTTGGTAGTTGAAATAATAGTACCTATATTAAGTATTAAGAAGAGTTGTTTACTGGTCGACAGCAATGTTTGGAGGCTGAGCATAGGCGTAGCGAAGCCTCCAATTTTGCTGGAGACCGGTATTACACTTAATAAATTTCGAATAAAATAATTTAAATTTCTTCGGAATAATCGAAATGTCAAAAGTGACATTTATACTTCTCGATCAGTTTAAAATATAATTTGCATCTTGGTGAAATTGTTCTGTTCGGTTCTGTTCATTGGAAAATATAAATCTTATTTTTTTTTGTTCCCTTTGTTTAATTAATGAAGTGATATATTATGTAGGACCACTTAAATGTATGTAGGGCTAAGACTTCGATAAGCAATTTACTTACCGACGTCTGAACGGTAAGTAAATCGCTGACAACCGATGCTGTAAATGAACAAAAAAGATCGATGGCGCAAAAACTATATATTTCGGATTTTGATGATTACTGATAATGTCTCTTAACGAACTTCTACGGCGGTAAATTGTAAATTAAGTTCAAATGTGGCTGAACACATGAAGAATTTTGAGTTTGGATGTAAGAGCAAGTTAGTTATGTGTAAGTGCTGACGTGAGTTTTTTAAATTTTAAATAAAAAATGTTAGGATATTTTTGAAATTTTTTTATTTGATTATGTAAATGATAATTCTTGACTGGACTATAATTATAATCATAATTATCTAGAAAACAACCTTTTGGAACTATAAAAACTTTAAGAAACCAGTGTCTTCGTTACCAAAACTACAATAACACCAGCTCGTTCTTCTATTACAAAACCACCATTAATTTCACGATAGAGAACGGAAAATTCTGATTTGAAAATTAGTGATTCGATGTGGGAAAGTTAAAAAACATCAAATATTGCAAGTGGTCTTTTTTATTTAAATACCTGCCTGAAATCAAACGAAATGCGGCGTTATTACTATGTCGATAGTTTGAAAAAATTAGTATGCCGGCGTTAAAAAATAAAAAAATTTTTACCTTTTAGCAAACGGAGATTCGGATCGATTGAAAAAAAAGTAAAAACAGTTTTAAATTTCATGAAATCTTCAAAAGAGAAACTATTTCGATCGGAGAGTTGGCGGAAAAGGGTTTCAAAGAAATTGTCTAATAATAGAGGCTGTGAACTACCTAAATAACTAACTGACCAAAAATGTTTTCTTAGGAATTATCCTTCATTTATTCACATTATTTCCTTTAAGAGTGACACATCCATTTCGAACAAGGCGAGATGGTATCATCTAACATTAGTTGAATAGGTGATATGGGCGAACAGAGCGTAGAATTTTCTAAAATTAATAACTAAACTGGGAGGAGATATAGTTGAAATAATACCCTTCTTGGTTTTCGTCATCGATTGTGACGTATATCCGGGTTTTTGGCATGTCGTTTATTTTATTTGCTATCTTGACATATAGCTTACCTTAAATTTGATAAATAAAATCATCAGGATCGTATTAAGCCAAAGCCGAGAACGCTATGAAATTAATAATTACCAGCTTCTTTTTCTAACTGAAAATACTTCAGAACTTAAATGCTGATGTTTTTTCGTGTATCTAGGCATATTTTTGTATTATTTAGATAAATAAAACAATAATATTAATATTCACTTTCCATAAATAATAATTGACCGTACACAACAAAGTACACACCTGACAAGAACTGTCAGTGTGACAGTAGAAAAAGACGTAAGACACATTGCCGCTACGAAAGTTACGCCTTCATAGTATTTTAATCTCGCGATTGATAGGTTGCACTGGCGCGTAATCTAAACATCAACCAATAAAATTTTTGTAAGTCAAAGATTAGGGTTAACGTTTGTAAAACACTCAAACGGTTCATTATTGTGATATTTTTGGAGACTACCGAGTTGTACCACGCTTACCTGACATAATCTGGCAGCGTAAAAGGTTGCCCTTTTTTGACCACCGAGTTGTACCACGAAATTGAAATCAGGTAGTCTAACATATTTTACATTATTCTCAGTAATTCTCTAATGACCTTTTCTCAATAAGTGAAACTTTCTATAACACCACCACCAATGTCGAAGTTTGAATTTTTCTTAAGGGTTGGGGGTGATAATACCTTCTTACTGCTGCTTACTATCTATTTATAATCTTCATACTAAGCGATCAGTCGCGAGTCGTGAGTTTCTTAAAACAGCAATGGAAGTCCAATCGATTTTTAGTGAAAAAGGTGCAAAATTGTTAGTACTAAATAACTTTAAATTTTCAAAAGCACACATTGCAAAGTGTGGTAAAATTAGATGGCGTTGCACTAACACCAAAAGTAGATGCAATGCCAAAATATATACAAGTGCAGATGAAAAAACTATTTTGGAATCTCAGCTTGATCATAATCATGAAGGTGAGAAGACGATTGCTAGGCAAGCTATTAGTTAGTTAGTTATTAGTTAGCGTTAAAAGAAAAGCTGTTGAGGATAGCACAGAAAGGCCATCTAAACTAATTCATAAAAAATTAACTGTAAGTACTAAAATTTCTAGAAATTAAAGTATTATTAACAGTATGATTTTTCTAACATCTCGTAGAACAATGATTGGGCTTCAGACATTGGAAGCGATGATCTACTTCGTGTGAGAAGAAATCTGTACGAAGCACGGCGAGATGTTTTACCAGCATTACCTAAGGATATAAATCAGGTTTTGATGCAGTTGTTAATTTAAATCTGAAAACTAAAATTAAAGATGAAAATTTCCTTTGCTGTTTAGATAAGGAAAACAATTTAATTATCTTTTCTTGTTTCACAAATTTATATTTCTTATGTTCCTGTGATACCATTTATATGGATGGTACATTTCAATATTGTACAAAGTTTTTTTACCAACTATTTACCATTCATGCTTTTAAAAAAGGTTATTATGTTCCAGTCATATTTGCTCTGTTACCCGATAAAAGTTGTAATACATATTTCAAATTGTTTCAAAATGTTAGCGATAAATGTAATGCACTTAACTTATCCTTTAACCCAAAAAATATAGTAGTCGACTTTGAACAAGCAATTCATAGTGCAATTTATAGATTTTGGCCATATTCAAATTTAACCGGGTGTAGATTTCACTTATGTCAAGCATGGTACCGTAAAATTTTAAATTTAGGTTTGTCGAATGAATATAAAGATAAAAATTCAGAAATTGGCAAGTTTTTAAAGTTATTCTTTGGCCTACATTTTCTAGAACCTACCAAAGTAGGTGACTTTTTTTCTCTTGAAATATTTGACAAATCGCCCAATGATAAGAGAGTAATACAATTTTGTGATTACATAGTTGGAAATTATATATCAGAAGAAGCTAAATTTCCTCCAAAAGTTTGGGCATGTAACACAAATAGCATGTATCGGTCTACCAACGCTTGTGAATCATTTCATTCTTTATTAAAAAACAGTTTTTATTCTCCTCATCCAAATATATTTATTTTTGTGGACATGATAATAAATATACAAAATGAAACATTTGCAAAAATTAAGACTGCCAATGAATCAACAATTATAAAAAAATTTAAATCTGTTACTAGAAAGAAACATGAGTATATAACTTCTAAAATAAAAGAATTAAAAGAAAATAAGATCACCAAATTTGATTTTGTAAGATCTTTAAGCTATTATTATTTGCCGCAGTAGTACAAGAGATCTTAAATTGTAAAATTAATGTTAATTTGTCTGTATATTTCAAAACAAATTTCAAAAATATATCTTCTTTGTATTATATTTTCGAATTTGTAATAAAACTGTTTAGATTGATTAGATTGTTATTTTAAACCGTTAATCCTCTCTAGAAATATGGTGGTACAACTAGACGGTAGGATTACATCTACCTGGTGTCCCGTGGTACAACTCGGCGGTCCCGATATTTTTATTAGGATTAATCACAGACCTGCCTTTTTTCCATTTCTTCCTACGTAATGTGATAGAAGGAGAATAACAATCGATGACGCACACCAAGAAGGGTATTATTTCAACTATAATACTAATCTTGGCGTAAGTCGGTCAGTAATGTGTGAAACATTTTTATACCGTTCCTTTATTATAGTATATTAAGTACCAAGTGTCAAAAACGTTACTTTAATCACGAGATTATGAACGAGTGACCTAAGATGTTTTTTACACTAAGTGCTATTATTTTTCTACGCCCATATGAAAAAAAACATAATTACATTATTTTAATTTTATTTATTTTTATAACGTATCCTTTTCCCTTCCTATTCTTGTGACACTTAATGTGCATCACAAAATTTTGTATGGTTTTTCAAAATGGTGGGACACGACATACGGAAAATATAACAAAGCATCATCATCGGTTGGGTAAAATCCGCATCTTACAGAAACATCACGAAAAAATGTATGTACAACCACGATACACTCAATCACGGTATGCTGATTTCTACTTCAAAATGCGTCTGAGCCGCGCTGTTACGTCAAGCGGGAACCAGAAATTTGCTACATATTCCTACACTTTTTGTACATTGCTAACTCACAGCATCATTGTCGCATTTAAATAACCATTCATAACATGTATGCATGAAAATTAAACATAAACATAGTATTTCCCATATATTTAACATTGTACATTACTGATTGAGATTCCCACATGACGTCACACGTTGTCGGCTACATGCGCAAGAACATACCGTGGTAAGTGTATCGTGTGCACAACCTTGAGAACAATTTTCAGAAACCAGGTAATAGATATTCACGTAATTAGTTATGAAAAGAGCGATATTGTTCAACAAGCGTAATATTTGCCGAAACGAGTGCTAGCGAGTTCTGCAAATTACGCGTGTTGAACAATGTCGCTCTCTTCATAACGTGTTTACGCACAACGTTTTATCTAATTCCGCGCTTTCATAATATTCAATAAAATCTTCAAATACAATGATAATATTGAAGTAGAATCAAATGGTGTTAGAAGTATTGTTTATGATGTATTCACCCAGAAAATTGACTTACTTTAAATAACTGTCTCCTGAATAATGTTTTCAATGTTTATAAATCTCAAAATACTATTAAATTAAAATAATGGGTTAACTGTACAGTTTAAATAATGAAATAATTGTCAGTTTTGACAGTACCTACCTAATTAATAAATTATTCTTTGAAACTCATGTGGTATCTCTATGTTGAAACATAAACAGTTACGTAAAGTTTTTACATAACTACTTTTCATAACTGATATATGAAGGTTATGAAAAATGTGACGTTACCTAACGTCAAGGAGTGACGTAAAGTGTCACATTTGATAGCGGAATTAGGTAAAGTTTATTTAAAGTCAATTGCAGGAGTTGAAAAGCACGTGTTCTTTTACCTTCACGACTTTTTTTCTTCAATTATACATACCTATGCAGATCAAAAAAATAAGACGGCAAGGGAGACGGACACTTGTTAGTTTCTTCTGACGCTTTTATTTCGGTTACTTAAGAAAGTTTGGGTGAAGTTTGTTTAAAATTAATTGCATGAGTTAATGCACGTGTTCGTCTCTCTTCTCCTGCCAACTTTTTCCTTTTATTAGGCATATGCCGGCAAATTGATTTTATTATTACTTATCACTGTTTATCTGCAACATATTTTTTAAAAATAAAAATAAAGTTCAGTGAAGACAGGAAATAAATTCGTTGTAGATTTTGGGATTTTTTCATCTACATAATTTTCTTTGTAATTGAATTATTATCATTTCATCTTCAGGTGCATCTTCACCTCTATAAATAAAAATAAAATTAAATAGTTTGCATTTATATTTCCCTAACGGCGTTTTTTAAAACCTCAAGAGCGATACAAAATACCTGCTGTTATTCATGGATATATTTCATTTTCACTAGGTAGTCGGGACAGTTATTTGCTCTAAATCCTTATTTACTAAGTTAATATCGTAAAAGTATGGGATAATTCGATATTATCCCTACCTTCCTGTTGTTTTTATGTCAAAGAGATCAAAATATTCAAGACATTACTTCCATATAAGCTGTAAACTTGTTTTACGGTGTTTTTACCAGTTTGATTTTTCAAATAGCTTCTCGCAGAAAGTATAAATTCATTCCATATTTGAATTTTTGTTTAATTTATGTTTTGTTTTGCTGGTGATTTTTAAATACATTACTCAAGTACTGAGTACAAGTAAATGCATAAAATGTACTTAATACAAGTACAATTATCAAGTACAATAGGGTATTTGACAATTTTTGGAACTTTAGTTCTTTACGTCAGGTTATGTTTGAGCTACCGAGGGTCGCGACGCAAAAGATCTGACCGTTACGCGTTTCGTTACGCTACGTTATGTTACGTTGCTTCGTTATGTGCCTTGCTTGTGTGCTTGGGCTCTCTCCTTAGTCTCTCTCTCGTTTAAGAAGCAGTGATTCATATGCTCCGGCCGGGATTCGAACCCGGGCCGCCGCGTGGAAGGCGAGCATTCTACCACTGAACCACCGACGCTATATTAAAATTCTATGCAAAGCTGGTATTCGCAGTGCTGGTGATCTACTTGAATTTGTTCGGATACATTTTTACTATTATTTCCATAATTTTTTGCGCGATTGATCTTTTTTGTTTATTCACAGCATTGGTTGTCAAAATGACATGAGGATTAAGGGGTCTAGCACATTTACTTTTCGAAATACAGGGTGTTGAAATTTTTAAAACTTGAATGTTTTAATTCGATAACTTTAAAATGGATGGATAAATTGATTTGACATTTGGCAGGTTGTTTTTAAATGTGAAAGGGTATATTTTGATAGAAATAGTAGTTTGTGCAACTAGTGTGGATATGATGGCCATATCGCACGAGGACAAAGTTCAATCGTTCAAGTACGATATGGACAATCCACACTAGTGTGGATAGTTCTGGATAATGAACATACATGACACGGATAAATAAAACCTTTATTGAAGGTTGATTCTATAAAAATATTACAATACAATATATAAAAATTACCATTTCTTCATATCACGCAAGAATTTGATGTTATCCCACCAAAAATATAATATAGATATAATAATCTCTTCTTAAATTGGGGAAAAGAGGAATAAAATAAATTCAGGTAATTAATTAATAGTGGTTGAGAAAATATAGTAAAAACTACTCGCATATAATGGCCTTTTATGCCAAAACAACCACAATCACATTATAATTGGCGTTCTATCCACACTTATTGAGCATATAATAGTATATCATTCAACAAGCAACAATTAAGTACTCAGATGTTGATGTCACTCGCCTGCGGCTCTCGGCAAATGCACCTTTGTGAATATTAGCCATTATATGCGGGTAGAATACTATATTTCGTCCACGACTATGAATTACTGTTTAGGTATAAATCTTTTTGTCAAACTAAAAAACTATAGTTCATGAAATTTATAAGGCTTATTACTTCTTATGTTATTGAACAAATTATATATTTAAGAAGTATTCAATTCACTGTCTGATTCACTTTCCATATGAAATTTCCTATAAATATCAGTCAAACAACAGTATAGTTATTGAAATTCTTGCAATTAGCTATAAATTACTTAAAACGTCACATTTGCAATCCACGATCTACTCCTGTATATACAACATCTTGATACTGAGGTTTGTTCAGCCATCCTTTGCCGTTACGTCATAATCGGTGACGTATTCTGCTGTTTTACGTACGTCTTATATTAGTTGAATGTTATTTTACACTTAACCTCAAAATAATAATCAATGACATATGTTAAGAATTGTTTTCAAAATATGACAACTGAACTGTCAAAAGTAACAGACAAAATTTATGTCGACCTTAGATAAGAAATACGTTAATGACGTCATAATTCCGTCTCATCCATTTCATGAATGAGAGAGCAAGCTGGACAATGTATGACGTAACGGCAAGGGGTGGTTGAACAAACTATATCATATATTATATCTTCATAACCTAATGGTTTACGGCTCTGACTTGGTGAAGCGAGGAATTTTAGACATGGGTTCGAATCCGAATCGCGTTGAAAATATATTGTGTCGTTTGTATGAATAATCTTCAATATAATTATGCGTCAGATGACCTTTTCCTCATCCGCACCTATTATTCACTGGTGAATAATGTATGTCATTATACTTTAAGAAGCACACGTAAAATGTTAAAATTATCAAATAGGCGCGGACAAAGTACCACTCTGTCCACTATTGGAATAATGAAAAATACAATTTTATATCAATTATACATTAACATTAACATTTAGATAAATCTTAATAATTTTTGACGTTACAACTGCTTTCAGAGCGAAGTATCAAATCACTTTTTAATGAATTCTGATCCTAAATGGCTGTGATTGTGGATAAAGTGTTGTATTGCATTCGTGTTTCAGTTGTGTTTTTTCCACTTAAGAAAATTAAACCCTGTAGCTTCGCTCTCGTGTTTAAGCTTTCTTGCGTGGATAAAATACTATCTAAATTAAGTTTTTAATTATCAATGATTTATTACAACCTTCTATTTAAAATATTGATGCCTACACGTCTCATGGGCTACCGGTCTATAGAGGCTATGCTGCAGAATCGGTATTAGAAGTTCTTTGAAACTACGACAGTTAAAGTGAATATTTTTGCCCAAGCTGTCAATTAATTGGTTGAAAATAGGACCGGCTCTATAAATATATATGGTTAGTTAAAATTGAGCAAGTTTTGATCATTTGAAATATAACAAAAGATTTTATACTAAATGTGTATATTTTCATCAAGTTATAGTAGGATCCAAAAAAATTGTCTAAAACTTATAATGAATCATTGATAATTAAAAACGGGCTTTAAACACTTATACAGGGTGTCCCATAACTAATGGACAATATAAGAACTGTAGAA
>CAJUYI010006981.1:0-12837 GCA_910591695.1 Galerucella pusilla
GCAAAAATTACACGAATCGAAAATTCGTTCATTAAAGGAAAAAATAGTAATGATCTAAATACAAATGAGGTTAATATATGGGAAAACATGTTGGTTAAGGCTTTCGAAGATTACGAGTATGTTCAGGACTTAATAGAAGAGCAGGAGGCTACGCAGGAATTTGACAGAGCGACTGTAGAGTCTCAATATACTTCTTTGCGTAGTAAACTTCAAACTTACGCACAAAGTAAATCCAGCGATATCAGTGGTGTACTTTCGGACACATCTAATATATATCAACAAGGACATATTTATCCAACGGCAATTGCCACGCCTGCAAACTCCTCTCCTAAAGTGAAATTACCTAATATCAATATTCCGATATTTACCGGAAAGTACGAGGACTATCGATCATTTACCGAACTATTTTCGGCGCTTATTGATTCTGACACGCATATCAATGACGTTCAAAAATTCTTATATCTTAAGTCAGTGTTACGGGACGAACCTCTTTCAATCATTAAAGATTTAAGCATTACGGCAGCAAATTATACTATCGCTCTCGATTTACTCAAAAAAAGGTATGATAATAAATTAATCACCATCAACTGTCACATTAGGGTTCTAATGGAGGTTCAAATTGCAAAGGGCGCGCCAGGAGCTTTAAGAGATTTCATATCAAAGGTCAAACAAAATTATAACGCGTTATCGGCTTTAGGAGTACCTGTAAAGGAATGGGATCTTCTTTTAGTATACATGATCTCCGCAAAATTAGATTTTGTTACGCACAGGGCATATGAATTGGAAAGAGATTCTCATACGTTACCGACATTTGAAGAATTTATCGACTTTCTGGAAAAAAGATGTTCAGCTCTAGAAGCACTGGCTAACCCTGAGCAAGGTAAATCGAAAGGTCTTGGTCACAATAAATCTAGTTTTCACTCTGCTTCCAACTCTAAAAATAAATGCATTTGCTGCGAACAAGCTTACCACCCGATGTATAGGTGCAACAAATTTTCTAGACTTGAAATATCGCGAAAAAGGGATTTCATCATGAAAAACAAATTATGTTTCAATTGCCTGTCCGCGACTCACCCGGTTTCAGCATGTACCTCCGAAGGATGTAGGGTATGCAAGGGGAAGCATCACACAATGATCCATGAAGACAAAGGTCGCAAGGCTGACGGACACAAAACAAATAGTGCACCTCAAACGGACACCGCTAACATTCCAACGACATCTCAAGCTACCGATTCCCCAGGTTTGTCATCGGCAATGGTTACCGTAGCAGATGGGGAAAGTGCAAATCAAACAAACTGCTTCATGTCAAATACTAGCAAACAGATTCTTCTAGCCACCGCTAAAGTCTATCTGTTGTCGAACAATGGGTCAAAGGTTTTAGCAAGGTCTCTTTTAGACTCTGGTTCACAAACTTCCTTCATTACGGCTAGCATGGCCAATAAATTAGGGTTAAAAGCAAAACAGGAAAGCTTACAAGTATCAGGTATAGGACAAACGGCTGTCCCAATTTCAAAGTTCATAAAGGTTACGATTCAGTCTAGAACCGAGTCCAAATTCCAAACTTCCGTTAATTGCGGCATCATGAACAAAATCACGTGTCCCTTACCTCATTCGTACATTGACACAAAGGCATTCGATATTCCGAATGGACTTGCTCTGGCAGACGAGACCTTCCATGTTCCTGGAGAGATAGATGTGTTGTTGGGAGCTGACGTCTACTTTGAGATTATTAGGGCTGGAATCGTTAGGTTTGGCAAGCAACAGCCCTTGTTGCAAAATTCACATTTAGGTTGGATAGTTGGAGGGAGTATCTCGGCCACCTCACACGCTGTTTCTAACTTGAGTGTTGCTCTTTTCACACGAAATCAAGGTTTGGACGAATTGTTACCTCAATTCTGGAGGTTAGAAGAAGTAACCAATAAGAAACACCTATCTCCCGAAGATAAATTGTGTGAGACAATTTACTCCAAAACCACTCGTCGAGACGAAGAAGGAATATTTGAGGTGAAGTTACCCTTGAAATCAAACTTTGTTGCATCGTGTCTAGGTCAATCCTTGGACAAGGCTACTCAGAGGCTATACTCGTTAGAAAAGAGATTGTCAAAGGACCCAAAACTCAAACACGAGTATACAGCATTTATCAATGAATATTTGTCAATGGGGCATGCAAAGGAAATATCAGCTGACACGGCTTCAAGCACGCCAAATAGATATTATTTTCCACACCATTGTGTGGTACGAGAAGACAAGCTAACCACAAAGTACCGTGTGGTCTTCGACGGCTCTATGAAGACCACTTCAGGTTTAAGTTTAAACGATATTACTCTTAAAGGCAGCCCGGTTCAACCAGAATTATTCGACATTATCTCGCGATTTCGAACATTCCGCTATGTCCTGACGAGCGACATCCAAAAAATGTACAGATGTATCAAGGTCACTCCGGAAGACAGAAAGCTGCAAAATATCGTCTGGAGAGATGACCCATGCAAACCGCTGCGACACATAGAGTTACAAACTGTCACATATGGCACCAATTGTGCTCCTTACTTAGCAACAAGAACACTGGTGGAATTAGCGAAGCAAAATGAGGTGGATTTTCCTTTGGCGGCGGAGACCTTACTAAAGCAAACGTATGTAGATGATCTTTTAGGAGGAGCTAATACACCAGAAGAGCTAGTCCAACTTAAGAACGAATTAACTCAAGTTTTGAAGACAGCAAGATTTATGCTCCACAAATGGAACTCAAATGAAAAATCAATCGTAATGTCCCCGGAAAAAGAAAATTTGAAAAACAAGGTATTAGGAGTATCGTGGGATCCAGCACATGACGAATTTCAAATCTGCATTCCAGAATTGGAACCAAAAGAAACATTCACAAAACGAGAGGTATTGGGGTGTATTGCACAAATTTATGACCCAATGGGATTTGTAGGTCCAGTCATTATACTGGCTAAGGTTATAATGCAGCAATTATGGTCGTTAAAAATTGAATGGGACGAAACTCTTCCACCTGAGGCTCTATCTAATTGGTTAACTTTTTATAGTCAATTGCCAGAACTTCAAAAACTCAGCATTTCACGCTGCATACTAATTCCTGGTAAGATAGTCAAAATGCAACTTATCGGATTTTCAGACGCATCACTGAAGGCGTACGGCGCTTGTTTATACGTCAGAACCATGTACGAAGGCAATAGTGTATGTTGTAGGCTTCTTTGCTCAAAATCCAGAGTAGCACCGTTGAAAACGGTTTCATTACCCCGACTTGAATTGTGTGGATTTTTATTACTTGCTCGCATGGTAAACAGGTGTATCGAAAACATCAATTTAAAATTTAATCAAGTAGTCATGTTCACGGATTCCGAAATCGTTCTCGCTTGGTTACAATCACCGCCGTCGCGCTGGAACACATTCGTAGCCAATCGAGTGTCAGAAATCCAAGAACTTGCTACAAATGCCGACTGGAGGCATGTACAGTCGGAGCATAACCCCAGTGATCATATTTCCCGCGGTTTAGATCCAAATACTATCATAAACCGAACAGATTGGTGGGAAGGGCCACCATTTTTGAGGAATCCTGATTGGAGTATCGAACCACGGACCAATCCCCAAACGGAAAATTTGATTTTACCAGAGCAAAAAGCTGCGGTTCACGTAGTAGAGTCTCACTTGCATGTGGATATTTCATTCTCGTTAAATATTTCTTCTTATACTAGGCTGCAAAGAATTACTGCTTACATTCTCAGGTTTTTGAATAATTCAAAAAAGGTATCTATTAAATTGAACGGGACTTTGTCTGTTGAAGAACTGGTCAACGCTAAAAATTGTCTTTTCAAACTTTTCCAGAATAAATATTTTTTTGAAGAAATTTCTTGTCTAAAACAAAGACTTGATATTCCAAAAAAAAGCCCACTTCTCACACTTAATCCGTTCTTGGACTCTCATGGTCTTCTTCGCGTGGGAGGACGATTGGACAATTCGTCATTGTCATATGACGCCAAACACCCAATTATCGTTCCCGGAAAATGTCATCTGAGCTGCTATACCAGCATGAGCATGCGCGCTTAGGTCACTCGGGTCCGCGTATGGTCTTAAACAGCTTGCGTCAGCATGTTTGGCCAATTCGTGGGCTAAGGTACATAAAGCAAAAATGTCTTGAATGTATTAAATGTATTCGGTTCAAGGCAGCTACCGCCGAACAACTTATGGGTACTCTACCCGTCGAGCGTACGCAACTTATTCGCCCTTTCTTAAATGTGGGAATTGACTTTGGAGGGCCGTTAATGGTAAAGGAATCTCGGTTACGCAAACCACGCATTAGTAAGGCTTACATTGCGTTATTTGTATGTATGGCCACCAAGGCAATCCACCTCGAATTAGTTTCCAGCTTATCTACCCCTGCGTTTTTACAAACTCTTAAAAGATTCATTGCCCGTCGAGGCAATCCATATTCCATAAGCAGTGATAATGCCACCAATTTCAAAGGTGCTAACAATGCATTACAAGATACGTATACGTTTTTCAAGGACCATGGTAAAGAAATCCAAGAGTTTCTGTCGACTAAAGAAATCAAATGGAAATTTATACCCCCTGGCAGTCCACACTGGGGCGGCTTATGGGAAGCAGGGATCAAAAGCACTAAGTACCACTTGAAGAGAATCCTAGGTCGGTCAACTTTAACATTCGAGGACCTAACTACAGTACTGGCTGAAATAGAAGCCATATTAAATTCCAGGCCATTGCAACAGTTGTCTGAAGACATTTCTGACTTGTCATGTCTAACGCCTGGCCATTTCTTAATTGGACAAGCTCTAACTGCATTTCCAGAAAAAAACGTGGTAGATGTCTCAGATAACAAATTGAACATATGGCAGCTTTGCATAAAATTGAGACAGGAATTCTGGAGAAAATGGTCAACAGGATATCTGAATCAACTCCAGTCTCGTCCTAAATGGAAATATGGTAACATCAACCTCAAGATAGGAGACCTCGTGCTCCTGAAAGAAGAAAATTTGCCACCCTTAGAATGGTGCCTCGCTAGAATCGTATCGGTTAAACAAGGCCACGATCAGCGCGTTCGCGTAGTAGAAGTGAAAACTTGTAAAGGTACGTTTATGCGTCCGGTAACGAAGGTTTGTCCTCTTCCGGTGCGGTCTAGTGGAGATAGCGCAGAAAATAGGTCGAGCGATATGCCAAATGTTGAGGACATTGCCTCAAGGGGGGGAGAATGTTGACGTGGCAACGCCGCCTTGTTTTGGTATTTTGTCCCTCGCTGGCGATATGCCGCCTTTTGTTTCATCTTCCCCCTTTATTATGTTGTTTTCTTTTCTATTCATTAAGAGCAAGCCGACACCCGACCCCGAGGCGTCAGTTACAGTCCACTACTCAATGCAGTCGCTCTGTCGATTGCATTTGCAAATAGTACTATGTTTTGTTACTATGTATTGTAATACCAAATGTACAACCATATATCTTCAAAAGGAGAATAAATATGTAAATTGTGAAAATTAAAAACAGTTAATTCAAACCACTTACAACCACCCAAACAGATACTGTAAGTGTTATATATTATCGTGAAAGTGGAAAAAATTTAAACAGAAAGCTAAACCAATGCCTGAATTCACCAACAATTTCCTAGTTTGGTAATTCCTGAAACGGATTTAGGAATTCCTAAATGTAATATACGTTTCACCACGCGATAAGAAATTCCTAAGTGTGATGGAAACTATCACGTGGAAAAAAGTAAATTCCTAAATCCGTTTTACGTATTACCTAACTCTAGGAAATGGCTGGTAACATCGAGCATTAGTAATTCAAATAAACAACAAATAAACAACAGGCAGAACAGGATCTACAGTGACAGTCAAGCTGCCCTTAAAGCACTTCAGAGCTTTAGGGTGACATCTCGGCTAGTATGGGAATGCGGCGAAGAACTTAGAAGACTGGCGACTCGGAACAGTGTAACACTGGAGTGGGTCCCAGGTCACAAAGAAATCGCAGGCAATGAAAAAGCTGACGAACTCGCAAGAGTAGGATCGTCAACTCTGATGAACGGATCCGAACCTGCTGTGGGCATCCCCAAATGCTTAACGAGGTCATGGTTAAAAGGGTAGGTGAAAGAACAACACAATAAACACTGGAAGAATACGTCCAGGCAAATACATGGGAAGAAATTCATAAAAGAACCATCAAAAAAAGTAGCGAAAAATCTGCTCTCAATGAGCAGGAACAAACTACGCACCATAACGGGGCTACTTACGGGACACTTTCCCACAAAGGAGCACCTAAACAAAATAGGGTTGTATAACGGAGACCTTACATGCAGAAGATGCAAAAAGGATACCGAAACAGCTCTGCATATACTATGCAACTGTGAGTCGCTGGAAGGCAGAACCCAAATGACTCCAGAAGACTTCTACAACCAACCAGCAAAGAACCTGAGCTAATACAGGGAACGGATTGGATAAATAGGTTGTCGTCAGAACACTAGGAGTATCCACAATAAGCCCAGGAGGCTGAGGTGGTGCCGGCGAAGGGGCTCCTTTTGAAAAAAAAATTCAAATAAACAATTAAAAATATTTCTATAGCAAATACAGATTCTATTCCACTATGTAATAGCTCTGAACCCATCCACTGCGATCCCTGAAATTCTTCTTTCATACTATGATACAGTAATTTCACTTCTATAGGTTAATCCAAGTCTGTTTTGTAACCTTAGCTGCCTTGCCTATTTCGATCACTCGATTGCAACTAGCGCTTCAGGTGGATGGATTTGAAACCTTATTTTTGCTTTCCTATTAACTTTTACTTCTATAGGCTACTGATTTATGATTCTCCATACCATTGTTGACAGGCGCCAACTATTTTGTTAGACTTATAAGTCAAACCTTGTATAGGTAAAGTTTGATAGTTTGCTTACCTTCTTATTAGTAAGCAGTGGAAACTTATTAATTTTTGAATAAATTTATAATTAATATAGAAATACCTCTTGCAGTTCCTTCCACGGCATTGGTTGAGAAAAAGGTAAAATTTTTTGTTTCCAAGATATTGTCACTTGAACATTCTGTTCCTCGATATTGAGGTTCTGATTCCCCAGTTAAAGCAGAGTTATCAACCTGCAAAAATTAAAAGGTAGTTAAACAACAACAATAAAAATGAAATGATTATCATTAATTCTGCTAACTTTTTCAGGTACCATAAAAATAAACAAAATACTTTTTTTAGAACCTTTCACAAAAAGACGTCATTTTGTAGATTATATAATACCTTCAGGAATACGTGATTTATGTCGGTAGTGAGAGATATTCTCATAAAGTTAACTTTCGTATCTAGTGACGAAAGTTAAATCCATCATTTTGACGTACCTCGTTTATTGTTTAGACAGTTTTTCAAGTTATCAACATTTCTGATTTAGAAAATGCTTTAGATTTTCCAAATACACCATCAGAAATAACAGATCAAGCAGTGAAATATAGAAAGAGATAATATGTAGGAATATATTCAAAATTCATAGATTGGGGATTGATAGGCGATAATGATCAGAAAATTTACTTCTGCTTAAGGAAATTAACGAGAAACGTCAATCAAATGAGGCCAGGCATCAAGATATGTTGGTCTTATGACTTTTTCATTTTTTTCGAAGCTCGTCAACATTACCATCGGCATTATCTCGCTTCAAAAAATGTTGTAAAACAATACACAATTTTGTTCCACTTAGCCTTGATGAAGTTAGACATAATGAGGAATTCCCACATTCTTTTAATAGACTGGCCTTTACAAAGCGTATAAGCGCGAAAACTGGAAATATTCGTTAATTCATTATATTTGGAAAATGCCGCGTGCCAGGAAAACGACAGAGTCGGCATAGGTACCGTAATTTTAAACACACGCTCAAACCCATCTGCGTAGTACTGATGGTCGTTTTCAATGTGTTATCTATGGTCGTTTTCCCAATATATGTTGCTTTCGTTTATTTGGGCTTCAAGCACTTGTGCGTGACGCCTCAGTCGTCACGACTTTTAAGCAAAACGAACACGATTTTTCAGGATCCTCAAAACCACTTGTCATGCGCCAATGCCAATGAATTTCCTGTGCTGTTAGAAGAACAGTTTTCAATTATAATGTTTTTGATAATATAATTTTGCATATTTAGATATTTTTAGTAACGTTTAAATCGTAATGGGCACAATCTTAACCTTTAAATAAACGTCAAACCGGACAAACGTCAAATATTTAATGTCCGTGGCTTGAAGCTCATTCTTTTCGGTATGTGCTTGAGGGGCAAGGGGAAGGTGAGACTAGGCGTCACGCCCGGTAATAAACGAACGGAATCCAGTCACTACGAGCTGCTACCAGCAGCCAAAAGTGAATAATCGAAAGCGCTTAATAATTATAAGATACTGACATCAGATGTCAATTGTAAAAGCCATGGAGGCTAGATAAGGAGATCGAACTCAAACGCGAAAGTTGACAAAACCTGTACACACAATCGTCAATCTAAGGAGTTTGCTTTGTCACCACGGCGTCGCCCCTGCAAATCCATTACCATCTAGCCTTGATTTTAATACATGACAGAAGTCAAATTGTAAACACTACTTTTATCATAATGAATAATAAAAACTCAAAGTAAGAACTAGAAAGATGAAAATTGTTGAAAATGAAAAACGGTATTGTGTGAGATGTTAGAAATTATTGGAATAGTGGTTGATAGAGCAGCGGATTTAAAACGGAAACGTGAATTTAATTAAAAAAAAAGGTACCGGAGGTGATTCAAAATATTCAAGGATAAATAATCTAGGAGAGAAATGGTTTTGGCAAGACATATCATATGTATTTTACCACCCAATTTTTTCGATATTTTTGAAGACGAGGAAAAAAACGGATATCTAATGAAACTATTCACTTCTATTTCATAACCTTGCTAACCTAACATACTGACAAAAGAGTTATATATATATATATATATATATATGTTCTACAGGCCTTGTAGACCCAGGGCAGTTATTTTTCTCCATTCCTCTCTATTCTTAGCTTTCTGTTTCCAATTTCTTATTTTCAGTTTACCTATATCAGACAACACACTTTCAAACCATCTTTTTCTAGGCCGTCCTCTTCTTCTTTTGCCAATAAGAGTCCTGTAAAGAGCCATTTTTGTCATTCTTTCTTTGTTCAATCTTTCTACGTGTCCCAACCACCTTAACCTGTATGTTTTTATTCTCGATGTTATCCTTGCTTCTCCATATAACATGTCTATTTCTTCATTTGTTCTCCTCCTCCATCCTTCAGGTGTTTTTATTCCACCGAAGATTGCTCTCAGAATTTTTCGCTCCCAGCGCTCCAGCTTTTCTTCCTGTTTTTTTGTTAAAATCCACTTCCGTATGTTACAGTGGGTTTTATAATGGTATTATATATTCTTATCTTCATCTTTCTTGAACAGTATTTTGATTTCATCAGTGACTGGAGCATTCCAAATTTTCTGTTGCCTTTCGTGATTCTTGACTGTATTTCTTGTTCTTCGTGGGCAATGCTAGATATTAGTACTCCCAAATAAATAAATTCATGTACCCTTTGGAAACTGTAGTCCATTTCCCTTGTCGTTTTCACCATCAGATTCTCTCCGATACTTCCAGTATCTCCAAGGACCATATATTTTGTTTTTTCATGGTTAATTTGCAGTCCTAAAATGTTTGCTTGTTCTGCGAGATTTTTTGTAATTTTAGTGAGCTCTTTCTTTGATTTTGCCAATACTGTCAAGTCATCTGCATACGCAATGCACTGATGTTCGTTATTAAATATTGTACCATCTGTTTTTACTTTAGATCTTCTGATAATGGCTTCGAGTGCTAAGTTAAATAAAACAGTTGATAGCGGATCCCCTTGCCTTACACCATTTCCGACCCTGAAGACCGTTGATTTGTACCCATTCCAAGTTATTTTGTTACCAGTGTTCAAAAGAGTCATTTTTGTTAACCTGATCAATTTGCCTGGTACTCCTAACCATTTCATAGCTTCGAAAGGCTGGTCTCTACTAACTGAATCATACGCCTGCTTAAAATCTATAAAGAGAGCATGTAATTCCGTTTTATACTCATAACTGGTCATTTGAATTTCCTTTAAAGTGAAAACCTGGTCTGTTACCGACCTGTTGCTCCTAAACCCTGCTTGGTACTCCCCTAGTATATTCTCAGCATATTTATTCAATCGAGCTCTCATTAGTCTTGCCAGGATTTTATACACTGTATCTAATAACGCAATACCTCTGTAGTTGTCGCAGTTTGTTTTATCTCCTTTTTTGTGCAGAGGGCTTATCAGAGCTATATTCCACTCCTCTGGTATTTTTTCTGAGTGCCAAATATGATTTATTAGTTCGTATATTTCACTTATAGTTTTGCTCCTCCTCCTTTAATCATTTCTGCTGTTATTTCATTTTCTCCTGGGGCTTTGTTGTTTTTTAGATCCTTTACAACTTCTTCTACTTCTTGCCTTGTAGGTTCTTCTATCTCCTCATCGAAATCTTGATATCTTTCATCGTTGCTCGGATACTGATCGCACTCTTCTTTATTGAGTAACTCATTAAAATGTTCCTTCCATCTTTGTACAACTTCTGTAGGTTCTGAGATTAGCTGTCCTCCCTTATTTTTGTAATAAATATTTTTTCCTTGATATCCTGATCTTATTCTCCTTGTTTCCTGATAAAAATTTTTAAAGTCTCTATTTTTGAAATTTTCTTCTATATTTCTTAGTTTTTTTTCCACCGCTTCCCTTTTTTTTCGTCTACATACTGCTTTTAAATCTTTCCTCAATTTTTTGTATTTGTTCTCAACATCATCGTCGTGATTTCTCAATAACAGTTGTCTTGTTTTACTTTTCTGCTCCTCCAAAAGAGTTAGCAACCAATAAAACACCAAGAGCTCAACGTATATGCAAGGCTTATGATTGACTACTATTGATCTGTAGTCAGAAATTTTTGTATTGGATTAAAACTGGCGTCTTCGGCCATGACCAGAATTTGGAATACATTTGTTTGTTTTGGTTATAGTCACTAAATATCAAAATCCTGAAAAAGCGGTGATCATTTCCTGAAACTTCGGTGAATTATCTGTCACCAGTGAAACCGTACTTTTGTTCTGGAAAGTTTGGTGGCTACTTTGTCATTCAGGTTTATTGTTAATTGTCAATTTAAAAGTAGGTATATTCATTCAAAATGTCTTTAGAAGCTACAGAAACGCCAGAAGCAAAAGTGAGGTAATTGACAAATGACAAGAGGTCCCTATATACGAAAAAATCTGAAAACCACTAGTAAACGCAGTGAAATTCTCAGCAATGTATTATCAGTAAGAGATAATGTTAAATACAATATGTTCGAAGATTTATAAAAATACAAAAACGATATATAAAAACACTTCACCTTAAACCCTTGGCTGTGAATTATCCTAATATCAGCTGGTATTCGATCTCCAAATTTCATCTCCACCAAATCACCTATTACTATTTCCTTGGAAACAACGGTCATTGTTTCTCCTCCTCGTATAACAGTTGCCTTTGGTGGTACCATATTCGCAAATGATTCCATAATCTGAAATCAAATATATAAATGAACGCTATAGTGTCAATAGCCTTAGCTTGCTGGGTAATAACCTGTCACCCTGAACCGTAACGGGTACTTTATACTGTTTACTTTTTCATGACTTCATTGAAAGCATGTATTTTTACTCCTAGTTTGGAATCAAATGTTTTACTAATCGAACGTCTTTAACATTATTGTATTTTTTGAAAAAAATTTTTTTAAAAAGTACTTCATTGCCTTTCGTAATTTAAGTGGCGCAGTCAGTAGGATAGTCAAACTGTATTAACGGATATAGTATCGGTTCGTTTTAACAATGTGCGTATAGTTGTAAGCTCATTGCCCTACCAACTGCACTTATCAGTTGTTCAGTCACATTGAATAGAAGGTTAAGGGCTGCTTGGACGCATGCGCACCTCAACTACTAAATTTGACGTGGTGGGTGGAATATGTAGTTTTAACCACGTTTTAACATCTTGAGCAAGTCTTGAGTCATGCGCAGTTGAAAGAGCCGTGTTGTATGTTTACCCGCTCCTATAATAGTTTCCTGAAAAATGACATGATTTGTCAGAACATAACCCCTAATATTTCTGTTTGGTCTAGATACCAGGTACAACATGCACTGTTGCTTTGTTGCTACAATTCTTTACAAGAAAATTGATAGAATTTGGAGTCTCAACACATCCAGTATCACCGATTCCCTCTTGATGAAGTGATTTGTAACATCTGGATAAGCCGCACTCATAGGGATGGACAATGGAATCCGAAAACGTGCCAACAAGTAATTAATTACATGTGTATTATGGATAATTTTAATATCAAAATGCATTAGTTGTTTTCCGTAAACTTGCAATGAAGTCAATTCACGTTTTCCGGCAGAACTAGGTCTCTTACTACGTCACGAAATTCTGACAAATCACAGCTCTACCCCGAAATGAGCTAATCTGGAAATATTCTATAAACCTTGAGCGCAGTACAGCCACACTGATAGTTAAAAATTTTACCTCCATTGCTTAAGATCTTACCTTCTGACTTTTGTGTTCTTGGAAAAACATAAAACATCCTGTAACCACAACTACTACGACTAGCACTAATCCTAAAATGAGATTATCGGTATCTGTTTCTTGTGTTGTAACTTTTCTTATAAGGCAAGCGGTGAAGCATAGAAAGGCACCTATCCATAGTAATAGGGAAAAACCTGCAATTAAAATTAGTGCTTATAATAACGAAAGTTAGATTTTTAAAGTAAAAAATATACTTTTTAAAAATTTTATTTA
>CAJUYI010006982.1:0-12832 GCA_910591695.1 Galerucella pusilla
CTAGACTACAGTAAAATAATTGTCTAATATTAGACAATGGTAAAATACAGGAGCGGGTAAACCTACAAGACGGCTCCACCCACCACGTCAAATTTAGTAGTTGAGGTGCGCATGCGTCCAAGCAGCCCTTAACCTTCTATTCGATGTGACTGAAACCCGGTTAGGTGCTGGGTTTTTTAGTTTTTTATTTCTTATTTTTTGATATTTCTATAGAGTTACACTTTGATCAACCGGGTTTGGGCCTGGGTTTTCTTGTTTTTTTTTTTGGTTTAATATTTTTGATATGCGCAGTTGAAGGAGCCGTGTTGTATGTCCTATTTTACTGTAGTCTGGGTAGCTCTTCCGCATTCTGTAAAAAAGAGGACACATCCAAATCCCAGTGTTACCAATGTAACAGAAAAAAAGCCGGCAACAAAAATATATTATGTCGATAACCTAAAATTTTGTTTTTAAAATTAAAAATATTATAAATACCTTTTTAACAAACAAGATATGAATGGATATTTATTCTGTTGTGAAAAAAACAACGATATTTATCTCCACAGTGACTTTCAATCATATTTTAATTGTAATTCCGATAAAAAGGATGAATTAAACCTGTATATTGGACCAAATATTTATCAGAAAGAAGCAATTATAGAGGAAATCGATATTATTATCGGCTCAGTTCAAAGAGAATGGTTTTTATTTCAAAGTATTGCTATGAACGATGGAATTTCAAATTATGAAGAATTGTTACATGCTAGGGAATTAATTAACAAGTCCTTAACTGGTATTCGACAGTCACTGCAAATATGTAGTTGTCCACAGAGGAAAGAAAGATACAAGAAAAAGGTATTTGAAGAAATGAAATGTATTGTCAATAGTGTTATTCAGATAAATCGGATGCATGACGATTTTGTGGTAAAATTGTCCTCATGGATTGACAACGATATAAGAAACCCAATACACCAATATTTCCACTCGTTTTTAGAAATCCAGTATTATATATTATTTTTAAGCTATATTTGTGACCCGCCAGATTGTACAATAGAGAAGTTTATTGAAGATATAATGAACAACTTTGTACAACTTAGTAAAAAGTGTTATCAGAGACAAACTGGCAAAGTTTTCGTTTGCCATTGTATGAAAAATTTCTGGTTGTTACTTCAATTTTTCTTAGAAAAAACTAAGGATGGAGAACAGTTTTGGAAAATTTTCAACAAAATTTTGGAACAAGAAGATTCTATATTCTCCCTTTGGATCCTGACAGAAATATCAAAATTACAGTTAAAAAATGAATCTCTTTTAAATGAAGGTAATTTGTGTCATAGGATAAGGCCAAACTATAATCTATTGCAGGACAAGTTGAAAACATTTCTTATAGATGCAGATTCTGATATGCTATTGAAAGTTTTTAAAATATTAAGTCCTTTATTAACAGAGTATTGGTTAAAACATGCAAGAATTGATGTGTATCAAACAATTTGGGATTTTTATAGCAAGAGATTAAATATATCAAAGAAAAACTACTCAAATTTAAGTGCCTTAGAATTAAACACATCCATAAATAATATCATTTCTTCTCCAGATGAATGCCAAGAAGACTTTGAAAAATTTTTAGGGATTCTGAATTGCCATCTAAGGGAATATCCCAGTCATTGGGGGAAAATGAAAGGCAGGATATATTCCCAACTAGGACCACAAAAGTTGAAAGAATTAAATCAAATTGGAATAGTGCATGTTATGTTTTTATTTGCTAGTTTAAGTAATTTGAATTATGAAGATTTATTGAAGAAAATTTTGTCTTTTCTTGAACAACTACCACAAGATAAAAGGAATGACCCCCTGATTTGGAACATTTTCACAGCATTTGTAAGTTTATTGAATTTTTTATTTTTATTTAACAATTTATTTAATAATTTTAGATTTTTATGCAAGTACAACGAGGTCTGAATGTAGAGAAAACTTCTTTAATTCTTCTAACTTGGATACAAGAAGCTTCGATGGATCATAAAAACTTCCATTTAATCAAAACATTTATGTCAAATCTTGGACAGATATTAGACTCCAGCATCCACATGAATCTCCATCAATGGATTTTTCTTGATTCATGGTTATTAAAATATCTATCTTCATGTTATTATCCTGATATGAAAGGTGCATTAGAGACTTTACTTTACACATTAGAAAAAGTTGAAAGTCCAGATTCATGGTCATTTTGGTCCTCGCGTTTTCAAAATTATATCTACCCAGCATTAAAGCAAATTTCTCATAGTCACAATGCTCCGGGAACTGTTGGAACAATTGCTGGAAAGTTGTATTTACTCAGTCCACTTTTATCGACAGAAATATTTAATTACTTCACCAGTGATAATATGTCTTCACAAGTAATATTACATTTTTTAATGATAGTTTTAGCAGACCTTCCTAGTGGTTGTATATTAAATACCAATCAAGAAACTTTGATAATTCAGTGCTGGATAAAAGTATCTCTTCTTACTACAGAATCTAACACCACTTTAGCAAAGATTATTACGAAATTAGATAACTTTCCGACACTTCTAAAATCACATATCAATTCTTCTAGTGATCCAATTAGAGGTTTTATCGAATACTTAAGCAGTGACATAAAAGCTCATATACAATCAAATGCTATCAATAAATTATGTGAAATATGTTTTGGTAATATAGATAAATGGTTACCGCAGTATTTAAATCATCCAGAAAACGAGTCTGTGGTTTCTAGAATATATATTACTTTATCACTGGCATTTTTACACTGTGGTCCACTTCTTTACAACAGAAATAAAAGCTCAAGTCCTTTAACAAAATTAATAAACTGCTTATTATTTTCTTCTGATTTCTTAGTAGGAAAAACACCACATGAATACGTTATTGCTTCTATTAAAAAAACTTGGCATTTATTTTACGAAGCATTGGTAAAGTTAAAGACCGATTCGGATGTTTTCTTGGAAAGAACTTTGAGAGATTTGATTACTAAGTATGTACCATACTTTCCTACTACCGATTCACCTTTAGTAAAATGCCTTGAAAACGATATAACTGCTGAAATAGTGCTGGAAAAAATTTCAAATTGCTACTTTAAACATCCGGTTAAAGAACGTGAAAATAACGTATTGAAAATAATCAAAATTTTAAACGATACCGTCCAAAGTACAACTTCTGTTTCATTATTAAAACATATAGTTTCAATAACATTGTGTGGACTATTCGAATTGGTAATATTTCACCCACAAAGAAATCTAGCTATTAACTTAATCAAAACAATCACGCAATCTCCTCTGTACCCTCAAATTAAGTCGGAGTTTAGTAGTTGCATCGTTAGTACTACCGAGAGGCATCTCAGTTTTAATGCTATCAATTATTTTCAAATGATGTATATTTTAGCTAAATTTATTCCAATTGATGTTAAAAATTTATTGGAAAAAATAAGTCAACAGGTTGCAAACGTAGAAAGGTTAAGAGGTGTCGGTTACGATGTTAATCTTAGATCTCAATTGGAAAAGTTGGAGAATGTTGTGAAAGTAACGTAGTCAATAGATTTTAGTAAATTATTTTGTAGATGTTCTATTGACAAAAAAATTGTAAATAAATTTATATAAGTAAGTTTTGGGTGTTTAATTATTTATGTGTTAAGGTCTGTGCTCTTACTTTAGGGTTTTTAGGAAACAAAATAAAAAGGTAGAACGTGTCGCGGGACACACTGTAGGAACTTTAGTTCCTTTTAAGCAAAAATTATGTAATACATTTGACGTTATAGATAAACAAATTTGCATATTCCTCGGTGGTCGAGTAGTAAGCAAACCAGACTCTCACGCGGTAGACCCAGGGGTGGCATTCTGTTCACCTAGCGAGTAGTTTGGAATCGATCTTGTCGATATACACATTCCGTTCACCAAGTTTGGTTGCTTTGGAGCGACAAATAGTTTTAATTTCTGATACCCATAAGGTGTCACCTACGTATTTTCTATATTTCCTTGTCAAAATATCAATATATTCTAAAATCCAGGTGACGTCGCTTAAAAGCGATCGCTAGTTTTTATGAACGGAATGTCACCCCAGGTTCGATTCCCCGTGAAGAAGTTTTTTTTAATGTTAAATAATTATTCTGCTTGATATTAATAACGACAACAGGTAGACGTTTGAAATATTTAGCGGAATATTCATTATTATAGATAATGGTACGGTACCCTTCATAGGGAGTCCGACTGGCAACATCTACTTATAAAAGCATCGTATATTTAAAAAGGGAAACCGTAGCATTATACAAATTTGACATTCAAGAACTGAACGTTTACCACAAAAAATTGGTGGAAACATAAAATTGAATTGTTAAATTTTCAATTTGAAGTTATACAGAGTGGGGCACTATGAAGAACTATTCTCTGCTGTCCTAACGGTAAATAAAACTAGAAAAAATAAGACGTGGAATTAAGTAGTTTCCTAGGACTATAATTTAAAAATATTTTGGAATATAGAGGGTGCTCCAAAAAAGCGTGCCGTATCAAAGTTAGATTCCCTTAAATGGAACACCCTGTATTTCATCACATTTTTTAATTGTACTATTAAAAATAATGTAAGTTCATTAACATTTCCCTATACATATCTAGTTCAGTTTCCAGGATAAATAGATTTTACATAATTTGTAGACCCTCCGAAAAAATACAACAACTTCAAAATAAAAACGAATAACCACATTTGCTTTACACCATCTCCCTAGAAGCTTTTAACATTCCGTTTCCAATATTTACTGGTATGCTATCATATACAGGGTGTTTTTAATATGACAGTATAACACTAACCATTTAATACATAAATTTCTGGCTTAATTTAAATGGAACACCCTGTATCTGTTGGGTCCGTTAAACGTGGGAATTTATTACCTTTCAGTTGTTATTAGGGTTGCCTATATCTAACTCTGATAGTTCTCGAGAAATTTTAAATTTGTTTTTTAATATTCAATTATTTGCTGACATCTAGTTACCTATGACATAATACTCCGATGGAAAGTTTTTAAAAATTTAAAATTTGTTATTTTGACAGTAGTGCTTTGTTGTATGATTTATTATTGATAAATTAATGGTCTCTTAAATTAGAATTTTATTAAGGGTACTCAGTCATTAAACTTTGCAATAAGATTAGTAAAAAAACTTAATGCTAACTGGAAGAAAATTTCGTAAATTTTCAGGTAACAAACTACCCGAACTTTTAGATGAAGTTCCACTATCTACAGGACAAAAAATGTAGCTGCAGTTAGATGGTGCGTCTGTTGATTACAGTATAATTGTCCGGCGTTACCTGAACAATATTTTTCCACAAAAATGGAATGGGCGAGGGGGTCCTTATCTTTGGCCGCCAAGGTTCCCAAGCTTGACGCCATTAGACTATTTTCTTTTGAGTTACATAAAAAGTATTGTCTACAATACAGAGCTCCTGAGAATATGAAGGATAGAATAAGGAGAGCGTTTCAAACAGTAACACCAGAAATGTTAAAGAAAGTGAACAATAACTTTTTTTTAAAAATGGGTTCAAATTTGTATCCAGCAAGATGGGCGTCACTTTGAACACCTTCTTTGAATTTTTTGTACCCAGTTATTTTTTTATAATTTTAAAGCTTATTGTATCTATAAGCACAAAAAAATAGTGTACTTACCCTTAATAAAATTCTGATTTAAGACTATTAATTTATCAATAATAAATCATACAACAAAGCAGTTACTGTCAAAATAACAAATTTTAAATTTTTAAAAACTTTCCATCGGAGTATCATGTCATAGGTAACTGGATGTCAGCAAATATTTTAATATTAAAAATAAATTTAAAATTTCTCGAAAACTATCAGAGTTAGATATGGGCAACCCTAATACCAACTGAAAGGTAATAAATTCTCACGTTTAACAGACCCAACAGATACAGAGTGTTCCATTTAAATTAAGCCAGAAATTTATGTATTAAATGGTTATAGTGTTATACTGTCATATTAAAAACACCCTGTATATGATAGCATACCAGTAAATATTGGAAACAGAATGTTGAAAGCTTCTGGTGAGATGGTGTGAAGCAAATGTGGTTATTCGTTTTTATTTTGAAGTTATTGTATTTTCTCGGAGGGTCTACAAATTATGTAAAATCGATTTATCCTGGAAACTGAACTAGATAGGTACCTATAGTAAGATGTTAATGAACTTACATTATTTTTAATAGTACAATTAAAAAATGTGATAAAATACAGGGTGTTCCATTCAAAAGGAACCTAACTTTGATACGGCACGCTTTTTTGGAGTACCCTGTATATTCCAAAATATTAAAAAAAAATAGTCCTAAGTAATCTACTTAATTCTACGACTTATTTTTTCTAATTTCATTTGCCGTTAAGATGCCAGAGCATAGTTCGTTCATAGTGCCCCACCCTGTATTACAGTTTAAGAGAAATTTTTATTTTTCAGATTTTTTTCTCAAGTGGGTCGTAGAAAAAATATGCTGTTCGACTCGCGTGGATTGTCCATATCACACTGGAATGATTGAAACTTCGTCCTCGTGCGATATGGCCATCATATCCACACTAGTTGCACAAACTACTATTTCAATTAAAATATGCCCTTTTACATTTAAAAACAACCTGCCAAATGTCAAATCAATTTATCCATCCATTTTTAAGTTATCGAATTAAAACATTCAAGTTTTCAAAATTTCAACACCCTGTATATTGAAAAGTAAATGTGCTAGACCCCTTAATCCTCCTATCATTTTGTCCAATTTTACGAGAGGAATCTACATGCAAACGTTGTAATTACCCTTAACGAGATGCTTAAACCATTTTTTGCGCGATCGTATTTAAATAAATTTCGAATAAAATAATTTAGGTAACCTTGCTGCGTCGTTCATTCTAACTACACACATAAGATGCTTGGGTCAAAAAAGACCCACATCTAAAAAAACATCACAATACTGTTGTTGTAACTGACAACTATAATAGATGTATAAAACGCAAAAATGCACATGTAGGGGTTAAATGACTTATTGGAGATGCAAGTTCCAATTTATCACGATAATTTTGCATTTGGGACAAAAGTGACAAGTATTTTATGAAAGTGACTCAAACACCATACGTATGCAAACTTTTATACTAAGAAAATTTTAAGGGACAACTAGATGTATAAAACGCAAAAATGCACATGTTACTGTAAAAAACAAAGTCAGTAAATCTTAAAACCGTAAGACAAACTCGCTAAGCAAAACTGAAGAAACAATTTTCATTTGGGTCGAAAAAGACCCGAACAACGCAGCAAGGTTAAATTTCTTCGAAATGTCAAAAGTGACATTTATACTTCTCGATCAGTTTAAAATATATTTTGCATTTTGGTGAAATTGTTTTTATGCTATTTATTACTTTTCGACGTCTGAACGGTAAGTAAATCACTTACCGACGTGTTAAACTTAGAAACCAGTAAACCTACCTACCTACCGTCCTGACAACCGATGCTGTAAATAAACAAAAAAGATCAATCGCGCAAAAAAATTATGGAAATGATAGTGAAAATTTATCCGAACAAATTCAAGTAGATCACCAGCACTGCGAATACCAGCTTTGCATAGAATTTTAATGTAGCATCGGTGGTTCGTAAACGAGAGAGACTCAGGAGAGAGCACACGCACGCAAGCAAGGCACATAACGAACAAACGTAACATAACGGTCAGATCTTTTGCGTCGCGACCCCTGGTCGCTCAAACATAACCTGACGTAAACAACCAAAGTTCCAAAAATAAATAAAAAAACACAAAATAATCCTTTATTTAACGCAAAAGATATTTTGTTAAATTATATTAGCAAAAGAAAAAAACTTATATTATATAAAATACAAAAAACTCTTGTTGACTTTAAACAGGTTTATAGTCTAATTTACTTTCAAGTTTCTTATTATCTGCCACTTTTCTTACAGCTTTCATAAAATCTTCTTGTATTACATATTCCCTCTCAGCTCTAATTGCAAACAAACCTGCCTCGGTACAAACGTTTCTGTAACAAACAAAATTTTAAAATTCTTATATTTTCATATATAGACAACTTTACCTTAAATCGGCACCATTGAATGCATCAGATAATTTAACTATAGCTTCATAATCGATTTCACCATGTTTGGCAATGGGTAGAGCGTGAATTTTCAAAATTTCAAGACGTGCTTGTTCATTTGGAAGAGGAATTTCGATTTTTCTATCCAAGCGGCCAGGACGGAGTAAAGCTGGGTCCAATGTGTCAGGTCTGTTGGTTGCCATGATCATTTTTACCTAGAAAATTCATAAAAATAACATTTTTTTTTTCATAATTTTGATAAAGTACCTGTCCTAAAGAATCAAAACCATCCATTTGATTCAGCAATTCCATAAGCGTTCTTTGAATTTCTCTGTCAGCAGAAGTACCTTCTGAGAATCTACGCCCACCTGATAAACAATACAAATATTTAAAAGCAAAATAATTTTAAAATTTAAAATAAATTACCAATAGCATCAATTTCATCCATAAATATGATACAAGGCTGATGGTCTTTTGCATAGTTAAACATTTCCCTGATAAGCCTTGCAGATTCACCGATATACTTATCAACTATAGCACTAGAAACCACTTTCAAGAAATTTGCATCTAACTGAGATGCAACTGCTCTAGCTAGTAATGTTTTACCAGTACCTGGTGGTCCATATAACAAACAACCTAAAATGTACCAATTATAAGTTTATTAAATCAACAAGTTGAATAAATTCACAAACCTTTTGGTGGTGTTATTCCAACTCTCATAAATAGCTCTGGATTTAATAGAGGCAATTCAATTACTTCTCTCAATTCTCTAATTTGTTCAGATAAACCACCAATAGCAGCATATGTAACATCACCAGGATCTTCATGACTCATGTTATAAACCAAAGGATCTACTTCTCGAGGTAAGTAGCGCATGATTGTCAAAGTAGTCATATCCAGTGCTACTCTTGTTCCTGCTTTCAATTTAGCTTTATCTAATTGTCGACGACATCCAACTACATAGCGAGGTCCGTTAGTAGCTTTGACAATAACTAAAATAATAAAAATTATTTACCTGTGGAAATTTAAGTTTTCAAGTAGGTACTCACATTTTTCTTCGGTTAATTGTTTTAATACTTCTCCTACAATTTGACCCATGCTCTGCAATGCTTTAAGATCATTTTCTGATTTATCATATTGCTTTGTTAAATCTTTCAGCTGTTCCCGCACTGAAATCCCAAAAATTAAATAAGATGGTATTTGATATGAATTAAATCTTACTCTCTTTTAATCTCGATTCAACTTCTTTGTGTTCTAATAGTTTTTTTCTGTACTCTTGAAGACTTTTCTCGCGTTCAGGCTCTATTTGAGTCATTTTATTTAATTATTTAATTGATTAAAAGAAAAAAATTTGAGGATGTTAGAATGACTAGCCGTATTTCTGTTTTGCCTTTAGACAAACATGACGTTGACATTTGACATATTATATTCTTCTTTTTAAATGATCACTACGTATACTGAATACAGACTGTAATTTTTGTTTGCTTAAAGATTTCATAAATTGAAGGCGATGTGCCAAGCCAACACAAATTTGGAATTTACATATATATTTTTATAGCAAAGCTCTAGTTACTATATTTTGTCTGACAGTTACCATCTAAAGTACTTCAACATTTCGACAGGTGGCTTGTTTAAAATGTGTATTGAGTTGCCTATCTTTGGTTTTAATTTCTCTATGGTCCGAACCAGCTTCAGGCAACCAGAAATACACCAATCTTATGGTATAATTTTCACGGGGCCCGTCATAGAAAATAATGGGTCCCGTCTGTGATTCTGTTTAGTTACATATTTGTAGGTTATGTCATGTTTAGTTTTAAAATGTCAACAACATAAAAACATTGGGAAATCAAGATGAATAAAAAAATTAGTTTTGGAAAAATAAGTGCTAACTTTAGCCAGAACTCTGAAAAAGTCGAAGCGACTGGTACATTTGGAACATTCGGTCCCCCAAAAGCCATACAAGCATTGGAAGATGACGCAGAATCCCAACAATTGAAAAATGTTATGGGTATATCAACTTTTGGTAAGAAAGCCAAGTCTTTTGATATTAAAGAAATGATTGCACAAGTGAAGGCAACTGCTAAAGAAATAACAAAAAAACCCGAAGAATTAGAAGAAACCTCAGAAGATAGTGATGATGACTTTGTAGGCCCACCTGTACCAGATCACTTACTTCCAAGTAATGAAGAGAAAAGTACTGAGAATAAAAAGAAAGATAGTGATGGTAGTAATGACGAAGAGGATGAAACTGGAGATAATAGTTTATTTATTCCTTGCTCTCATGAGGCTCAAATGACTCATGGTACAAAGGCTGTTACAGCACTTTGTGTAGATCCAAGTGGGGCGCGTCTCGCGTCAGGTACTATATAATATTTAGAAATGGTAATCTATGTTAACAATTTTAAATATTCTCTTAGGCTCAGTCGATTATGATGTTAGTTTTTGGGATTTTGCTGGTATGGATTCTACTATGAGAAGTTTCAGAACATTACAACCTGCTGACAATCATCCTATAAGAGGACTTCACT
Organism: Galerucella pusilla; assembly: GCA_910591695.1. Taxonomy (NCBI): domain Eukaryota; kingdom Metazoa; phylum Arthropoda; class Insecta; order Coleoptera; family Chrysomelidae; genus Galerucella; species Galerucella pusilla. The sequence goes on from CAJUYI010006982.1 coordinate 10,603, forward strand.
ATTCTAGCACCGGTAAGAAGCAATGAAGAAAACAAATTTAAAGATTTTAAAATGTTTTTCTTTCATGTAAGGTGATCTGTTACTGGTCATATCAGGTGCAACACAGGCTAAAGTAATAGATAGAGATGGTTTTGAAAAACTTGAAACTGTAAAGGGTGATATGTACATAACAGATCAAGCAAAAACAAAGGGTCATACAGCAGGTCTGTTAGCTGGAACTTGGAATCCTATTATAAAAGAAGAATTTCTAACCACAAGTGCAGATGGAACTGTAAGATCTTGGGACTTCTATGAAGGTAAAACTAACTGTATAAAGATCCTATTAAAAATGACAACCATATTATCGTTTTAGGTGGAAAACAACACAAACAAATAATAAAATGCAGAGCTCAAAATGGTTTAAAAGTATCTCCAAATTCAGTAAATTATAACCGAGAAGGTAAAGTAATAGCTTGTGGTTGTGCTGACGGTTCCATACAACTTTGGGACTTCAGAAAAAGTTCAGTAGCACCTGCCAAGCAAATAAGAAAGGCACATTTGCCTGGTGAAATAACAAGTATATGCTTTTCTCATATCGGTGATAATCTATTAACCAGGAGCTTTGATGGAACTATGAAATTATGGGACATAAGAAATTTCAAACAATCTGTAAATGAGGTTGCAGATTTATACACTAGATATGACACCACCGATGCTATTTTCAGTCCTAACGATGAAGTCGTTGCTACTGCAATGTCACTAGATAAAGGTTAGTATAATCATTTACAAATGTTTGATCATAATAATAATTATTTAAAGGTCAAAAAAATGGTGTAATTCTCTTCTACGAAACAAAATCCTTCAATTTGATCCAAAAAATGCAAGTAACAGATTCGCACACGATAAAATTATCCTGGCATCCGAAATTGAATCAAATTTTCGTTGGTACCGGAAACGGCTTGATTAAGTGTTATTATGATGAAAAGCGCAGCTTAAGAGGTGCCACGCTTTGTGTTATTAAGCATCACAGAAAAGCTCAACATTCTGAAGTTGTCAGTTCTCAACAAATTATAACACCTCACGCTTTGCCTTTATTTAGACAAGAACGAAGAAAAACTAGTAGGAAGCAGATTGAGAAAGATAGGTTAGAAAATAATTATATAGTCAGTTATTCTTTTAGTACAAGTGTCAAGTATACAGGGTAGCGAGAAAGTCTTTTTCTTTGAAAATATGTATATATATATATAATCATTGTATCCTTATACTATATAGGTGATGGGTTTACATTTTAGATTCCATAAACAAATTTTTTCCATGGTTTTCTATACTTTGCTAAAGTTGATGCTTCTCTCCATGTCGTGCTTCTACGTTGTAATATGTCACCCATCACTGTATTCCATGTCTGTCTTTGTCTGCTTCTCTTCCTTTTAATCTTCGATTTCGCTTTGTATACACGTTTCACTTGTCTGTTATTTTTCATTAATTGTATATGTCCCCACCAACTTAATTGTCTCTGTTCTATAAATTGTACTATAGGTTATACCCCTAAATCTTCTCTGATATGTGTGTTTCTAATTCTGTATTTCCTAGTAGCTCCTATTATACGTCTCAAATATTTCATTTCACAACGGCTTGTATCTTACTTTTCTGTGATTCGCATCCATACGTTAGTACTGGTCTGTATATGGTTTTAAATACTTTGATTTTTGTTTGATTTGAAATCTCTTTTCTATTGATGAATTTTCGATTCATGGCATAATACAGTTTTATTGTCTTGCTTATTCTTTTGTTGATTTCAGCTTCCTGTTTTCCAGTTTGTTCTAGTGGTACTCCAAGGTATTTGAATTCTTGTTCGATTTTTATATTGTCTATTTTAATATCAGTTTTCGTATTTTGGTCTCCTATTATCAATATTTTTGTTTTAGTAGTATTTATTTTCAAGCCTTCCTCAGTACCTGCTATTATTACGACGTCGCTGCAAAAACTCCGTACGATATTTCGACTTTTTCTAAATTTTTATATCCTACAAACTTACTTCACTTTCACATTTCTTGATTATATTATCCATATGTACGTTAAATAGTCTTAGGCTTAGACCTCCACCTTGTCTTAATCCCATCTCTGTTTTGAATCCCTCTGATTTAGTGTTATTTCGTATTACTTAATTGATATTTGTTCCATATAGGTGTTGAAAATAATAAACATATAATTATCAAATTTTAGGGTTATGTATTGTATTCTTCGTTTTTTT